>CM051629.1:4685000-4770000 GCA_028020825.1 Podargus strigoides | reverse complement strand
ATATGGGTGGTTCCCACAGTCCTTTAAGAGGAGGGGATGAGTTTGCCTTTTGGCTTTCCTCCAAGGTGCTGCCAGCCTTGTAAGGAAAGCCCTTGGGTGAACAAGCCCCAGGTGCCCTGCATTGGGTAAATGAGTGCCAGGTGTCCTGCTTTGGGGATAAAAGCTGGGACCACTTGCAGGAAGGGTGCAGTGTCTGTCTGTGAGGTGGATGCACTCTGCAGAGTTTCCTGTTGGGGAAGGACCTCCTGACTCTCGCTGCAGCTGGGCCCCAGTCAGGTTTGGTGCTGGTGAACGCGGGCTTTGTGAGAACATGTGGCTACCTCTCTCCTATATTATCTGTCTGTTGCCTTGGCTGTCTCCCATCTCTACCATGGGAGACCTCGTTGCTTTGTTTGTTCCACCGATTGTTGGCCGTGTTGTGTCATTCCTGGGGTCACTGGGGTTGATGTCTGATTGACTTGTTTGTACCCCCAGTGTTCACCCATATACTGACTTTGTTGTGTGCAATAGAATCTGGTTACTGGTTTGTTCTACTGCTGACTGTGTCCTTTGTGCTAGGCCTAGTAATTGGCAAAACAGTATCTCATTACAAAACAAAAGCAAGTAGTTCTTCTAGTACTTCTGGTCATTTTTTCCTGTACTGTTAGTTCTTGTGGTCATTTTTTCCTATATTAAGTCTTGTAGCAGTTAATTTCAATATTCATGTTAAGGTTCATCCACAGAGAGATAATTTTGAATCCTAGCCCTGTTTAATCCAGTACTTACTCTAGTGAAGTTTCTCTGGCTATACATTAGGATGAAATCAGAATTAAGTGCAGATATTCATACAAATTTCTCTGCTGTGCAAGGGATGAGGAAATAAAGGAGCTTGAAAAGTGAGCTACTTTCAAAGACAATAATTGCATACGATAAGTTTTGTACTAATGTCATACACAGCCAGTTACAAAATACTTCAAAATCAGAGGCATCAAATTTCATACTATTTCATGTCAAAGATGCATGGCTGAAGAATTCCTATTAGAAACATGAAAACATGCCAAATGCAGAAAAGTGAACAACTGAGCAAAAAGTGAGACAAAGTGTTACTAATGGATGCCAACTGGTATTATTCACAAGTACCATCAACCACACATGAGCAACCTCCATCACTGCTCCCCTAGAAGATGAAAACCCAGCTCACCCCTAACTTCTGGTAGCATAGTTGTCCTGTTTTTGGTTAAGGCTCTCCTCTGTTGTTTAGAGATTCCCTCTAGTGCTGTGCATCTATTTTAACCCTAGCAAGTCATGTTGAAGCTGACAGTAAAAGGGAAGAAAAACCTATTCAATTAAAACATCATTACTGCTATTTAGGATGCAGATGAGCCCCTCAGCAATGAGGAAATTAGTATTTTATGGTGAAGCATTTATATAGTTTATTCTATATTTGAACCATAATAAATTACATCCATTTTTTACAAGAATTATAACTGACATGCTGTCAGAGCTGTACATGTACAGCCTTAGAAATATACATAATACTTTGAAAGCTGTCACATTCAGTACAGTTGTAAACATCACCCTGGGTTACCAAACTGTTATCTTTAGGTTTACGTGTTCAGATAAACTATGGGATCTTCACACATTTCTACCAGAGAAAAATCAGTTCTCCCTCAAACAGTTGCTCAGCCGTTTACCACCAGTGTGTAAACACACAGCCTCATACTAGTGTGAATTCCAGTTTGGGTCTGTTTCATAGAATCACAGAACAGCCTTAGTTGGAAGAGACCTCTAAGATCGTCAAGTCCGACCATTTACCCAGCACTGCCAAGTCACCACTAAACCATGTCCCTCAGCACCACATCTACATGTCTCTTTGCACAATATCCTCAGTCATGGATTTTATAATTAGGTTTGGGGAAACACCAGCGTGACTCAGTCCCCCCTCGTGTTAACATTCTTCTATTCAAAAGTGCCACTATGGTTCTAAATGAATCATTTTGCTGAAGAATATTTAGATGTATGTAGTACCTTACAGTGCTATTTCTACAGTGTCACTTTTTCAGACTGTTCTCTATGAAATGCTTACACTGTGTATAAAGTTGTTTTCTTTTCATAAATTTGTAGAATTGCTTAAAAAATATTATTGGAGAATGATAGCTTTGTTATGGGATTCTCTAGAAGGGTTCAAATTCTACAGGGATACTATTACTCTTTAATATGTTCTTTAGGATGGGGAAATAAAGCTACCTCAAATGTTACCTAGTAACTGAAATTATTTTTATTTTACTCCCTTGTATACATTCTTTTCTATTTCAAAGTAGAAACCAAATGCAAAAAGCATAAGGGTTTCCAACTGGAAACTTAATATAACTAATTAACGAACTCTACTTTGGCCTTGAATTAAGATTTTAAACAGAGCTATGATTCAGCTGCAGAAAGATGTGGTTAAATCATGTCACCTCTGCCTCCAGAGGAATTTGCCTAGAATTCTGCAGTGAGATCCTGCAGACATCTGCCCCAAAACAAACCCAAGGTCTTCAGTGGGATTCGGACTATTGCAGGGGTCCTGCAAGACCCATTGGGCTCGAGAGCAAAGATTGCTAAAGGAAAGTAGTGTTGAGAAAAAAAATGCTATTTCCATGTAGAAGGGATGTGAACCCAGGTTTTGTGCCCTGAGGAGAGCTGGGAGCTTGGAGACCTGTGGCAGGGTGTCCTGTTTCTGTGCATCAGGTAGAATAGGTGAGACTGAGCGTGAGAGGTCCTTCCAAATGAGGTTTCTAGGTCTGGCCAGAGCCAGCGGGTCAGAAAACTGAGACACAACAAAAAGATGACAGCCATCTGACCTGGGAACTTGGGTGAAATTCAAGTGCCTACACCCTACCTCAGCTGGCTCCATCTCCTTTCGGGACAGCCCCTAGGAGCCTGCCCACTACTGTCCAGTAAAGTCATATTTTTCCCTTCAGGAGTGGAGGTCTACACCAGAAAAAACATCTCCTTGGATAGAGTTGGATGCTTTTCCACAATAGAGCAGGGAAACATCTTTTCATTCTTTGTAGCTCTATTTGAGGTCTGGTAGCACCAAATGTCATCGGGGTTCCTCTGCAATGGGCTCTGTCACACAGGGAGATAAAGAGGTGCCCAGCCCCAAGAGCAATACCACTGCGACACTGACACTGTTGTTATAGTTAATTTCCTCCTCTCTTTGATCCATCTAAATTCAGCATGCATTATCCTTCTGTTATTTATGTAAATGTTTAGATTAGGTAATATTTTATTCTACAGTGAATGACACCATAATCCTCCTTATTCTTTTCCTTTATCATAAATATTTAGTTTGTTTTTAGCTTGTGGGACTAAACACAACATCGTTTTCATTACTGTGAAATCTTCCCCTTTTCTTCTCCTGCAAGCATCCCTGGTCCCCTGGCAGTACTCTGCCTCCCAGAACATGCTAATATTGCTTGCATTACTGCAGGATTACCACAGTGAAGTATACACTGGGTATTATAATTCATAATGTTGCTTTAAAAGATTAACCACTCCCACAGCTGTGTCTGGTAATTACAGAGAAGACTTTTTTTTTTTCCTTTTCTTTCTTTTTTTTTAACAAAGAACAGCATGCACAAAATAACTGGCAAGGAGGTAATGTTTGGGGTGTGCTTTGTTTTTCAACCTCGGAGCAAACCAGATGCAAAATTGATAAAGGAGAATGAGAGTGGGTTTTAAACTGAGATACTTCAGTATATTAGTAATTTAACAGATTTGTATGAAGGAGATGGCACCGTCAGCCCCTGGAATGTCACAGACTGATGCAACTGGCAATTGCCAGCTCAGATGACTTCCATGAACAAATCCAAAATAATTAACAGACCTTCTGGAGTCTTCCAGGCAAGTGAGTGTGCTGGTGAAAGAGCAATAGTTAGTTTAGCCTGTCAAGGTTCATTCTTTTTCAAAACTCCAGTCCTCCCTTGATGCCCTCTAATGGTTTTTTGAAACACCAAAATGTTTTTGCATGAACAACATTACCCATTGTCCTCTAGTTAAATGCATTTCGATGTCAGACATACTCCTGGTTCGAAAATGCCTGCTACCTACCCCTTTCCTGAGGGGATCTCCAGGGAGGGAGCCAGATTGACTTTAATCGGCCAGAGACACAGAATGGGTTCTTAACCCGGTAAACCGATCGAGTGTGCAAAGTCACATTAATATGTGGAAACTTGATCAGCTTTCATTGAGGGATCAGGAAACGGTTTAATTGCTGAGTGACAAGAGCATGTGTGTGTTTAATTGCTTGTTTGTGTTTATAGCAAAGCCTCAGGGAACATGGTAATTTGTCCCATTGTTTGAAAATGTGGGTCTGGCACCCAAACCAACTGCACATGACAGAGACTGGTCTTGTACCAAGTGCTGTTTCATCAGCATTTACCACGCTCCTGATTGGCAAGGATGGCAGCTCTTAAAGCAACAAAGTGAGATTCTTCTTCCAGTCCTTCCTCGCCTGGCTTGTCCAGAGCCAGTCATGCTGTGAGAAGGTTGGAAATCTTGTACTTAAATGAGGAGTTGCTCGCTGTCTGTTAAATGAAAGTAGCATTTAAAGGCTGCTGCGTGGTAGAGCAACACTTAACGGATTGTTCTGTCTTTCACAGCTGGAGATGTAATGGTTGCACGCTCCTACAGAAAGCTCCTAAAAGATCTCAGAGCCTGAGGCAAAGTCCGTTGAAGCTGTTGGTGTCTTTCAGTTCATTGGACTGGCCTTTGATCACGCACTAATACATAGCGATAGCTTGTGTATACCTTTCTGAGTGGGCTTTTAGCATAGAATTGTTCCCTGCTGTAGGACTGCAGCAGTGCTGGGGACAGATCTGCTTTCTTGGCTGGAGCTGACCAGAAGCCTCGGTGGTACAGTGATGCCTGGCACTCTGTGGGGAGAAGTATTAGGTTTGATGTAAATTTACATGAAAAGTCTCTGGCTAGCAATCATTCCAAATATAAAGCTTCCTCAGATTCTAATATTCCTTTCCTCCAGATTCTTGCCTTAGTTTGGATGGTAAGTTTTCCATCCAGCAGCACCACCTGGAAAAGCTTTCTTTCCTGTTTCCTCTAAATTAGCCATTTTAAATATTTTCTGGATGGAGAAGGATAGAGGTTTGCTGATGATTAAGGTTATAACTGGCTTTTCAGTTCAGTATACAGTATCATAGAATTCATCTACTTCTGTAGATGGAGCCTAGGAATAGTCGTATCAATATACATTACAGGCTTGTCATAACTCACTCATTTCCTATTTCAAACAGGAGGAAATATACTTGAACATATCTGTTGTATCTGTCAAGACTTCTCATTTGTCAAACTATTAGTGGTCCCTCTGTCAACATAAATAAATCTGTCCATAAATCTTGACAGGTATAATCATTTGTTGCATTTGAAAGGCAAGTCTCTAACATTAGACCCCTTTTGATTCCTAACATGATTATCCTTAAAGAAAGACATTTCAGATGCCTTCTGAATCTGGCCTCTGTCAAATGATTTCTTCTCTCTTGCTGAGTTATCTACTCTTACGAAGTAAGCACAGGCATAGTTCCTGCTGTCAGCTCTCTTGAAGACCACACGAATCATTGGCATCGCAGCAGCTCTGAGGCCCTATCCTGCAAGTGTTTGTGTTCCTGTTTGTCAGACTAGGCTCCCGATACGCTTGTTTTTCTTTACAACTAGGTTTCTCATTCCTATTCTGAGCCATTCTTCTGGCACCAGTTGTCCTTTCTTTACTTTTGGGAAGCTATCAAAGAACATTCTTTGAAGGTATTCCATCTGACGCTGCCATTCTTTTCAGCCCTGTTGTCATTGGCAAACAATCCGTACCCATACAAGAGAACTAAGCCTCTGAAATGGCCATTTAAATATGGGCTAGCATAACTGAAGATTGAATTCCACAATACCAACACGCGCTTCGCAAGTTCCCCTGCTGCTCTGGGGCACACTGAGCAGCTCCAGCCTTAGAAGGCGAGAGAGAGATAGGAAGTGACCTTGTTTCTGTGCTTGATTGCCTTATGTTAGTAATTTTGCCTGCCTGATTAAGTTAACAGTTATCCAGCATTCACCAAGCTGGAATGTGAAGTGAGGGTCTTTGGCCAGAGTTCGGTGTCTCAGCAGACAGCTCTGGCATACGACACGGAAATTGGTCAACGCACCAGTGCCAGAAGGCAACCAGTGAGTCCACAGATAGTGTGGCTTCATAGCATTCCCTGCCACACAGAAAACCTAAAGCACATGCTTTTGCAAAAACAGAATGAGACAGGAGGTTGCCAGGACTGGGTTTGTGGGAACTGCACAGTAAAGGGTGGCTCCCCAGGGAGCTCCTGCAGGAGCCAAGGTGCTTGGTACCCAAGCTCCTGCAGTGTCACAGGCATGCCCAACATATAGAAGCATTGGAAATTGAATGGTGAATGCTGGAGGATCCCAAGTCTAATGTTTTCCCTTCAGTCTTCTGACAGTGAAGAAAGGACAACTCTAGTGTTTTTCATAAGATGTATTTAAATTCTTCATTTTCCCTCTTTTAACTTTCCACTCCTTCAAATCATCTGTGGTTTGCTGCAGCAAAGATATTTAATTGACAGAATTTCAACTTGTGCTCTAAAGAGACTCGTTACTTCACACGTTCTTTAGCTTCATGGGACCTTGATGCCACATGGGGTATTTCCTGCTCTCTCCAATGCATCCTTACCACTGAAACTAGTTTTTTGATGAGCTGCAGAAGAAGCCTGTGTATCAAGAACAATTATTTCAGAGACAAACCCTTTTCCTCCTGACCTTATCGTGCTTTGTACTGGATGTCCAGATGCACAGTGTCAAAATGCAGCTGTTAGGTAAGGTTCCCTGAATCACAACTCTTAGTGCAGTCAGTTATTAGCAATTGTTTTCCATGTCGAGTCACAATTTAGGATAATACTTCATTGGAGTGGACCATATGCAAGAGCCATAGACATCAAGTTTGCTATACCCACATGTTAGCCTGGTAGTAAGGGAGAGAATTCAGTTCTTCACTTCAAGACAGAGAATCTAGAGAAGTACCTAGTTAAAATTGTGTAAATCTGTTTTAGTTAAAATACTTAGAAATATTTTGTCAAAATGGACAGTTGTCTATAGCCTTGCTGGCAAAATGCATTAAGACTCTTGGTTTGTGGACTTTTTTGAAGGCAAGGAGATAAGCAGCTTGCTTTTATGAGGCTGCATGATCTGAGTCACGTACTTAAAAGCAGAATACAAATGCATCTGGGTTCATACCAACATCTGCATGTGTTAATACCATTGGAGGGCCTGCAGGACTCTGTAGCCCCTAGGTGAGAGTTTCTGAGGGTCTGAATTGTGGAGGTAGATGCTTAGGTTAATCTACACCCTGGCCTTTTGCATCCATGCCTATCAGTGCTTCCTGCGTAACCAATATCCACTAGATCTCACCATTGCTGTTTCTGGTTGTCTTTCTCCAGGCCAGGAAGGATGCTGGGCTCTACAGCTTCCTTTTCTGTTGACTGGCAAGATGGTACTTTGTCAGGTAACTGCTGTCGCCACCAACTGCAAAGCTCACTGCATCTAGAGTATAATGACACCTTCTGAGCTGCTTCTTTTATGCGTTAACCTACTTGGAAACAGAGGCTCATGTGCAAATTCCCTCTGTATTTTGTGAAGACTGGAACATAAGCCAGATCTCAGCTGAATTTCCCTCTTCCAAGAGCCAGCTGAATCCAAATTCCCTGATGTAGACATCCCCAAATTTTATGGGTGCAAAAGATATCTTGATCCAAATTTTGCAGTTTGCTCCCATCTCTGCTTAAAACATAAAATGTATGTTTTTAGGGAAAAAGGATATAAACATCTTGTTCATGTTTGAGCTGAGAATGTCTTTTTTCTGTAGGCTGTCAACACAACTTCAAATGCATGCAGCCTGTCCAATCTGACAGACAATTTGCATATTTGTGGAATGCTAACGCCAAGTTACTGTATACATTTGTACATGAAAGCATTAGAAAGTTTGAAGGATTAAAGGTGGAAATGTATCCCACTCAGCCTCAATTAAAGATCAAGACAGCACATCAATAGATGGCAGACAAATAACTGCTGCTTTGCTGTTTGGAATGGCTTAACCTAAAAGTAATAAAATCCAAGCTATTTCCTAGGACATAAATAGCTGAGGGCTTTACATGTGCTAATTGCTGGAGCGTTGTTTTAGCCTTTTGAGAGTGTAATGTGGAGTCTGGCACATCCAGTGTGAGCCCTCTGACACAGCGACCGTCTTTTCGTTCTGCATGAGCTGCGTGCCTGGGGCAGAGCTAGAGCTCGAAGGGCCATCCCAGCATAAATGCATAAACGTCCATGTCTAGGGCTGCACCTTCCTCAGCTTACTCTCACGTCCTGGAAAGTTCTTTGAGGCCAGATGGAGGTGCTTGGCCCGTACAAAAGTGACTTAGTTTGCATTGAGATGGGTGTCAGGAGGAGCAGCAGCAGGTGCTCAACGTTTTTTCCATAGAAAGATGCTTCCTTGGCTGCATGCGTCAAGATATATTTTGGAGCCTGGCTGTGGATGCACTGATTTGAAAATGGAGACTTTGAGTCTTGAAAACAAAATATGCTAAAGAACAGTTTTGTATGTTTCCTTCTAAGGATCAAAACCTTATATTATTTATTTTACTTGCACTAAAAAATAACCTCAGTAAGATATTCTGCATTGGCCAATGGATATAATTTAGGATCAGACATTGGCAGAACAGGACAGAGAAGGCAGGAGCTAGTCAAATCTTTCCCCCAGTCTTTGATCCAAAACATGAATATTCCTTTGATTCAGGAAGGGCTTGGCCAGCCTTTTTCGCAAACGGTTGCACATCTCTGCGCTTTCTGGCTGGGGGAAGTGGAAGTGGCAAAGCCTCAGATACCTGGGAACCAAGAGCTGAAAACTCTCCTGGAAACTTCGCATGGTCTAACGAAATTCCCGGGCCAGCTTCCAGGCTGAGCGGATGCAGACAACCAGCCAAACTGAACCACCAAATCTGTTGAGATGCAGCCATCATTTACAAAAGAGAACTGGGATTTTCGAGGAAGTTTGTAGGAGCTAAACACCCAAATCCCTTTAAATCCCAGTGGGACTTTTTCTCCTCTCTTTCTTGTACTCCACTGAAAATCCTTTTCTACTCTCTTCAAATATTTTGAAGACCTCAGGCAACACCTTCATTATAGATACACCTCTTCACCAAAATTACAAAGGCACAGAATTTTAGCTGCATTTGTTGAAAATGTGGAATTTAACACATCTACCCAAAAAGCCCTGGGCCACACCAGAACTCTTGACCACAGAAAGCCCCGTGCTGTCACAAGGCAGGTCTAACTCAAGGTACTTCAGTTTGAAAACTTCTGCCTTAATGCATGCAGAAAAAGTATGTTGTTGTTTTAACGCACATTACTCAAAGGCTGAGATGCCTTTCTACTGGGAGCAGCATTACAAAGCCAGTCTCTGCCTGGATGCCTATTCCAACATGGATCTGACAATTCACATGTAGGAAAAGCCATCTCATGCATTCACAGTTTTAGATGACCTCCATATATTTGTTTAAAAAATAATTAGGCTTGCTTAGCTTTTGTACTGTTGCAGTTTCTTTTTTTTTTTTTCCTTTTTTAAAGTAGCTTTTCCTGTAGCACTCCCAGGCCAGTACAATGCTGGCTTTTAAAAGTGATTTGTCTGTTACCAGGCAGTTTTAAACTTTTACTTCCTAAGTCCTTGCAAACCAGCAATACCAGGAGGCTAAAAAAATCTCCTGGGGATTGTTTTTATAGTAACAGTGAAAGCTTAAAATGTTGCAGCGGCAGCCAAATTATTTTTCTTGTAGTGGAAACAATACCAACAACTGGAGTCTACATACAAAACAGTTTAAAGCTACCCATAAAAATGACTAACAAATGAGTGCTACATTTCTTTTTATCATTTACTCTTTATAAAAAGTGACAGTTTAAAGGCTACTAATTTGGCAAGTTATTTCCCCTCTATAGTCATGGTTGTGCAGTAATTAAAGGATATCTATAAAACATGGACAGATACATACTAGTATAGTCTAACATTTTTGTGTGGTTTAGGACACAGTCCGCTTTTTTTCACCCACTAATGGAAAACTAGGTCAACACATATGCAAAATTTAGCCACAGGGCAAAGTTTTATTTCTGACAAAATTTTCAAGAACATGCTCATGACTAAAGTCCAGGTCCTGTTTACTTTCTCTAACCCTCCTAAACTGTTCAGAATGAGGATCTCCAAAGATGTGTAGTTACTTCAGGGCATAAAGGAGTATTTTCTCCCCTGACTAAACAAATGACTTCTTGAGCATGGTTGAAATCAAATATTTAAAATATTATTAATTACTAATGCTAATTGTTGAGAATTATTTTTAAAGTCATGCAGACTATCCTTAGGTAGGTAATTACTTTTTAAAATATACTACTGAAAATGGTACTTGTTGGCATGTAAGCACATCTATCACTCTGGAAAATGGCACTTAACGTTCTTAAATCACTTACTTAGGTTGGCTTTGAAATCTTTGCTTGATATTTCATCATCTATTTGCAGGCAGCAGCCCTTCCTATACCTGCAAACAGTAAAAAATATATTACTCCCTCCGAAAGAGCTAAAATGTGCTTTTTAGGGCACACAAAAAGGTTAGGCAGATCCTTGGGGTGCTGCTGGATGTTGGCACAATGGCACATGCCCTACGGCGTCCCTCTGTTAGGATGTGCGATGCAGGAGCAGTTTCTCCAGTCACAACTATTTCACCTGCCCGAATGAGTTACTGAAGGCAAGGGCAAGTGTTTGACAAGTGGGGTGTGTGGCTGTGCTCTGAACTTGGCCATTTGTCCTTCAAATTCAATGTGCAAGAGCTTATCTGTTGAGTGTCCAAAAACTTATGTTGTAGATGTGTATTTGGAGTTTATCAGGTCCTACAGAAGAGCAAAAATGGTTCATGGGCTGAAATGTCTCCAAAGCCTGCGTGAACTAATAATTACCTACTAATTTGCATTAGTATTGGCCATGAGAGAAAGATCAAAAAAAAAAAACCATGTCCTGGTCCATAAGATTGAGATTAAGCTGATAACTTTCCAAGACCAAAAATGTCGTAGTTCTAAGTACTTTTCAAAATGGGCACCATTACTGTGAGAAACTCTATTCCAGTGTATATAAAACAGAGTAGAATAATAACATCTCATTTGATTATACAATGTATTTTTTTCCTTAGTGTTTTAGTTCTCAAAATTCCCAGAATACACTACATTGAAACTGTTCACTTGAGAAATTAAGTACCGTATGTGATAAGACAATCATGTGAAATTTTTAAGCTGTCATTAAAAACGATTATAATTAGGACAAACTATATGAAAATGCTTTAAAATTGAGACCCTGGTGAATTAAAAATTAAGGGGTATATTATGTATTATCATGTTGAAGGGCAGGGATTTACTCGTGTAACTCCCATTAACACTAATGTGAATTTCATTCATAAATCCCCACGCCTTGCGTACACCCCCTCGTTTGTTTGCGCTGAACAACCCCAGCTTTCACAGCACTCCAACACAATACCTCTGCCTGCAGAGAAGGAGCAGAATGGCAAAGCAGAAGTTTAAACCGTTTTCCCTTACAAATCTCGGCCCCCAGACAGAGCAAAAAACGTAATTCATCTAAGCAGTAGCTGTACTCCCATGAGTAAGATTTACTTATGAAAAGTAACTGTCACAGAGTCTGCTCTTCCCTGCAACTCCTCCTTGTGCTTTTTCCTATGCTTAATAACTCAGGGTTAGGCTGTGATCATTTTTATTATGTCTCCTCTAAATGCAGGAAGGTGATTGTTAGGGGTAGGCTCAGGCGGGAGCCTTCAAAAGGAGCCGCGCACACAGTAGCGTGCGACTCCCTTAACGTGTGCACATGACAGTGTCTGCAAATCAAACACACCTCTTGCCTTGCTGGGGCTGTCGGGCTGAAGTCTGAGCAGTGAGTAGGAGCCTGCCCAGTGGCTGTGCTGGGCTTTGGGTCACAGTCAGGCGAGGGATGAGCTGACGGGGTTTAGGCTGCAAAGGTCTGCCAGTTTAGTTTAAGTCGCAGGATAGATGATGCTTTCCTTATTGCTCCAACTTTAAAAATGATGTGAGTTTGTACTAGGCTTTCATTGGAAAAAAATGTAGCCCTTGTTATTATAAGAGAAACTTTAATAAGTGAACCCTAAATGTTGATTTTTTAATTTTTTTTAATTTTTTTTAAATCTTGATCTGTATATAGAAATAAATAGATTTCGTGAAAGTGGTCACGGAGCCCATCTCATGCTCTCATCATCCCATCTGCTCCTTTTTACACCCTTGGATCTGGCAATACTGATACCCTAAGGTAGGCTAGTTCATCTGTAACTTGGGGTTTGCTGCGAGTCTGCTAATAACACTCAATAGAAATGTCCCGTCCTACTGCTTTTATAAATGAACCCATACTATTTCTATTTAAAATACATTAAAAGAATGCTCATATTACCACACGATAGCTTACAGCAAAAAAAAAATAACAAACCACAGCTCACACCTCGCACCTTTCTACAGCATTGCAAAATTGTAATTATATTAATACACTACATTCTTTACACCATATTTTCCCCAGGGGAAAAATAAATAAATCTAAATAAAATAGATATTTGTAGAGTCAGTACATCTCCTATTTTATTAATTAGCACCCGAGCAAAATGTTTTTCCTCCTTGTTGCCAAGCCAGAAAAAGCACTGATGACTTTTCAAGCAAAGTAATGAATGCCAGGTTTATTTCTTTATTGGTACCTGTGGATTCTGTTGTATTGCTTGTTAACAGATGCAAGTGGGCAATATAACTATTACATCAGGCAATAATATAGAAACCCAGGCAGTTCCTAAGCAACAGCCCAGCACTGATTCTTGCCAGCTATTCTCTAGGATTCCCTCAGACACAGTAAGTGAAGAGGAGTTGGACAATATAGTCTCATTTTGAGAAAGGAATAAAGCATGAAACTGGTGATTTTCAAAATCATATTT
The DNA here is from genome assembly GCA_028020825.1 of Podargus strigoides. NCBI lineage: Eukaryota > Metazoa > Chordata > Aves > Caprimulgiformes > Podargidae > Podargus > Podargus strigoides. The sequence continues at coordinate 4,756,951 of CM051629.1, read as the reverse complement.
TTGCAGATTTCTTACCAAATCAAAAGAGCTAAAATTGAAAACTGTCAAAAACATTTCAGCTCAAGAGCTGCATAAACTTTTCTATTGTTCAGGCGGCTAAACAGACACAGCTATTTTGCTTCATACCTTGCCCGTAAAAATAACAAAAAATAAAAATCATCATAATAGAGCCTCTTCAGCTTGTTGGACTGCAACTGGATTTTGTGGTGTTTCCTTTTGCAGACTCACTCATCAGTTTAGCCTAAAAGTAAAACACTTTTTTGTCTGTTCTGTATGAATTCCATGGTCAGTCAAATCTGCATGCTGATGGAAAAATTCATAATAAATCATTCTGTTTAAGCTATATAGAGTGTGTGTGCGCACACATAATTTTGTGTGTACACAAGATAAAGAGGTGTATTTCAAAGCAATGTCACTTTCAGATGTCACTAGCTGATAGAGTTTCTTAGCCTACACATCGCCTATCGTAGAAAGGACATCTGCTTTATACATAACTGGGGATTCAATGAAGCAGCAAAGATGGGATCTTTTTTATTATCCATAACTTTCCTTGCAATGGACCAATCCAAGCTTGGACTCTGTCTGAGTATTTGGAGAACATTGTTTCCACACTTTGGTTTAGTCCAATATGGCACTCTGTGTCAAGCTCAGGTTTTAAGCCAAACTTCTATGAAGGATAGCATTCTTTCATCTAAGTATGAATAATGTCCTTTCAGAAAACAATTTATATTTAGAACAAATAAGAACAGACACACATGCACATACACACGCACACTTATGGACCCAAATGCACATGCTTTCAGGAGCACAAACATGAATAAACCAGAAGAAAATATTGTAAACCAGATGGTCTCTGGGTTTGAATGCTCCATTGGTTTCCATACACCATGTAAGTTTCTGGTCTGCTAAGGGAGCAGAAGTAAGTTTGACATAGGAACTTGCAGTGCTAACAGTTTTACCTTGCTTGGGAGCTAGGAAGTGGTGGCTTTCTGCACTGAAGACACTGACTTTTTTGTTAAAAAAAAAAAAAAAGAAAAGGGAAAACTGATGACATTTCCAAAAGAAAATTCTGTGTGGGGATATTTGAGTTGTGGGCCAAAACAGATTCCTTTTTGGCCAAAAAAAAAAATCAAACTTATTTGTGAGACCTATGGTTTGCATTCCTTGAGCCTGTTGTTCTCTGGGCTCATCTCCTCTGTGAAGAGTGTGCAAGATGGAGTTACCAAACTTCTGGGCACTGCTGTGTGCATTGCTGTGGGGGCCAGAGGCACCCAGGCTGTGGCTTCCACCAAGGTAGCAGTGCAGTGGTTGTGATTCAGTGGCTTTTCTCTCTTTCCTCTACCAAACTTCCAGTTTTCAGGTGTTAGATATTTTTAAAGTAAGTAATAAAATATGGTTTGAGAAACAGACACTTTCTGTTCCCTTCAAGGGGAAGATGAATGTGTGTCTCAATGAAAACCTTATTTTCTATTAGAATCCAGTTTTGGTGAAACAAAGTCACCCCACCATACAGCTCAGAGCATACAATTCCCATGTGTTTCCATCTTCTCCTTACCCTCCCAATCTCCAAGCCATTTTCTGCCTGCCTGATACATGTTGACATGAGAATTAAATCCCTAAGAAGTATGAATGCTTTAGCCTTAACACAAAGCCAGGTTACTATTCCTAGCATGGAAAGTTAAATGAAATCCTACTGTGAGTGAATTCCGATTGATTCCTTCAGGATTGATCAGAAACATTTGTCAAATTTTTGTTTTCTTTCTGTCCTACATCTTCCTTAGACACATAGTTAAACATACTAAGGAAAGTTTACATTTTAAAAACGTGTTCTAAGGTCTTTATATAAACATACATGTAATAAAAGTGACTGGTGATTTATATTATCTATATACATTCAGATACTTTATTTTCTAAGCCAAGGTTTTAAGAAATAGGTGCCTAAATTCAGACACCTAAGTCTATGTTTACAGTCTTTGGTTGCCTGATTTTCAAACATGTTAGTACTCAGAAACTCTTTTTTTTCTGTTAAGGTGCCTAGAAGTTTTGGACAAAAATAACATTGGGCTGGTTTTCACCTATTAGAATCAGAAAGGGAAAATTAAAGAAGATTATAAACATCCAAAAGATATAAAGGTAAAAATAAGAAAACTATAAACCCATGGTGTTTTCCCACATTTAATTGAAGAAAATTAGTTGCATTGGCATAAGGCACATGCATGCAATCCAGCAGATTTATGCTTGCTAACTGAATTTGACCTAAAGTTCTCCCTTGAAGCATTTGTCTTTTCTTCTCCAGGTTTGCACTGAGGCCTCCGGATTCAAAAACGTGTGTGCGCTTCTGCACTTAATGTATATGCATATTCAGTGTGACTGCATATGGAAATGGGGCATCCATGCCAACAATTTTACAGCTAACAGACTTCTTGCATGTGCGAGTCTCGGAGGGTTGTATGCCATTGGGGTAATTGCGCATGTAAATCCAGCAGGCAGTCACACACACAGCTACAACGTGTACAGCTGCATTAATACCTTTTTTTTTTAAACATCAACTAGCAAAAGCAAGTGAGAAAAATGATACCATTTTTAGACACCTGGACCTTGAAATAATAATAATAATAGAAACCCCCTAAAAACTGATTATGGATCTTGAAGTGATGTGGTTCAGCTTTCAAAACCTGCCTCTGCGTCCCCCTCATAAACACAGGTCATTATTACATGTAGGCACTGTTAGATTTGTGGTTTTAATTACAAGCAAATCATTTTTTGAGGCAGTAAACACAAACTGATGCTGTTCTAAAATCTAAAGGGAAAAAGTTAATATTAAAAAAAAACCAACCTAGGAAGAAATAAGTAAATATATAACAAGAACAAGTTAGTGGAGCAGCTGTGTAAATAATACAACAATGTTAAAGAATAAAAGGAAACTGCCAGAGCCACTTGGGATAAAGTGGGAGCCTAAAATCATTGACTGCTCTAACTAGGTCTTGCTTGTTGGTTGTGACTGTTTTTTTTCTGCCAACTCCAGGTCTGCCTTAGAAGGCACTTTCTTGAAAGGCACCGGAAGAAGGGAAGGAAAATGAGGTTATCCCATAAAATAATCTACTACTATTCGGTAAAGGCACAGGAATAGAGAATGAAGCAATGGTTTAATATTAGGACCAGAAGCTGCCTGAAGTAAGTAATTAGCTGAACATTTACTTCATTCATCAGTGCAGAGTAAATGTTGAATTGTGGTGGAGTCAATTAAAAATTTCCACGGTTTGGCTGCAGGCTTTGCTGAATGACACAGCTTGTCCATGGAAATGCTCTGGACCTCAAACACCAAGCTGTGTTTCTGCCCCAGGAGCTGCAGACTTGGAAGCTAGCAAGGTAAGAAAGGCATCCTCTAACATCCTGGGCACAGGGGATGTGTGGTTTTGGACCTAATGGGTGAGTTCTCTATTCTTCATCTGAATTTTGTAGCAGTTTTTAAGGTCTTTAAAATAGACTAGGATCATCAGAGAAGAAAAACTAAATCAATTAATGCTCATGTTCTTGTTGCTTAGAAGTTACAGATAGCCAATCAGTAATATAAAATAGCCTGGTTTAGTCTAACTAGAGATCTGTTGCTTGGATGTGTAAGGATGCAAATTAAATATTTGAGACTTCACTAAAAGACAAGATTATTATTTGTCAGGTGCGATCCTTATTTTGTAAATGAATGCAAGCCTTCAAAAAAGAGCCAGGGATGCTCCCTCTGAACAGGAGCTCCACATTTCTCTGCAGACACCAAGTGCAAGGTTGAAGCCATGCTGCTTTGCAGACATCAGTGTGCTTTGATCACCGCTATCTCTAGGGCTCAGGAATCTCCACACTGATTTACACTGGTATTTATGATATTAATGTGTACAAGAGATGGGATTTTGCAATGCTGATACCAGTCAATGTGAACTTGATCAAGACCACAAGCAACTCACTTCCTGCTAGTGCAAGAGCAATTCCTTCATGGAGAAGGACCCTCATTACATGTAGACTGGATGTGAAAAGTGTAGAAAGGCTGGGGAACTCATTAACAGTTCCCTTAGCAATCTCATCCCTTACCATCCTCCTGCCTTCCCAACAACAGGGCTTTACAGTAGGAAACTCACCTCCCAGCACTAGCCCAGTCCTGCCATGGTGGCCAGGGTTGCTATTAAATAACCAGACTGAGCTGACGCTGCTCCTCAGCCCATTGAAGCATCTCCCCAGCGCAGTACAGCTGCTCTGCCATGTACCCGAGCTCACACATTGTCATAGTCCCCACCAATGCGAGCCAAGCTACGGCCCTGCTGTTACCTTGGCAAATCAACGTAATACATATGCTGAAATTGGTTTGCTGTCCTGCTGCAGTTGTGAGTATTGCTGGTACATGTTACCACCACGAGCCACCGTTGGGCTAGAAGTTGTACAAGAGTAGATTTACTAGCCCGTGGGTCTGACTGACTTAAACTGGCAAGGAGCCAACACTCTGCTGTAGATCTTCTGGAAGGCAGAAAAGAAACCTGGTGAAGAACAGTCTGAAAAGACTCCCTTTGTGCCAGAATGCTAAGCAGAAAGTCACTGCTGAATACACATGGGCCAGATCCAAAATATGTTTAACACTGGGGGGATTTTTACACTATGATGTCCTTTGCCACAACCCATGGGCTCTCACCTTCCATACCCTGTGCAGCTGTACAGGCATCTTTGGGCAAACAAACTCGGTGCACTATAAGCATGAAATTACCTGCAAGCAGTCTAGAACTAGTTTGTGTCAGTGACATGAACAAATCAAGGACAAAAGAGACAGGATCTGATACATCTGCATGGTAAGAGGCCAAAACAAATGTAAAGAGTTAGGTGGGACAATTCTGTAAATAGCAAGAAAAAGGAAATAACACCACAGGGAAAATTTTCAGGCCAATGAAATCCAGGGGAGTTTAACTATTGATGTCAGCAGGACAAATACTGGCATTATATAAAGCACATGACTCTTACGAGATGCAAAGTCTTTTAGGAACAAGGCCAAGCTTGCAAATTGTTTTCCAGCAGATTCATCATTCCCAGCACAACATCCCATCCGCTGACATAGCTGTTGTCCTCAACCTGGTATCTTCTCTTTCCTATCATATTTGTGCATAAAGGTGGTTGCAAAATTACTCTGCCATCTCCTTCAGCAGTCAGGAGGGCTCATGCTGGGGGAAGACAAGTGTTTGGAGATCAGTGCCTTAGAAAGAACTGAATGCTCCCTCTATGAATTCTTTCTGCATTGTGAAACATCTGAAGCCTGCCTGGTGCCTACTCCATTTCCTGAACAGGGGCCATGGGGAGAGGAAAGCCAATGCAAACTGTGCTTCAGCAGGACTGGGCTTTTAGTGGGTTTCTCAGGAAAGTCCATCCAGCACAAATTAAAGCAGCCTTGTGGGCCCTGGCCCTCACTGGCCGCACTGGGCACTAACACAGTGCATGTATTCAAAGATGGTCATGCTCTCTTTGACTTTTGGTTAATACTGTTGAGTCAGTGTCTGGGCCACCTTGGTGAGCTTGCAAAGCATTTACTGTTCCTTTTCAATCGTGGTCCCACGTCTCCGGTTCATTAGGATGTGAGCAAATGCTTATTGCTGCTTTTGCACAATTGATTGACTGCAAGCTGTATCCTTCCCCAAATTTCATCGGGATTTTCTCTGGTTAGTAGATGCTTTATTGCCCTTATTATGAAGGTCAGTTACTTTATGATGTCAGATAGTAGTTACATTGGGGGTGGGGTTTTTTTTTCATTCTCCTTTGCCAAGTCTGAGATATTTGCTTCCTGACTGAGTTGATTTGCTACCTTAATTCTTAGAATATATTGTTTTAGTAGCTGTGTGACTTTATGTGGTTGTGCATGAAAACAAGCAAAAAATAACTCTATTGCTAACTGAAATCTGTCTATCTAAATATATGCATAACGTAAGTAGAAGGTTATTCAATAGGGCAATGGTGGTCCTAGAATTTAATTACAACCTGAGTAAATCTGGTGTTCTAAATTGCTGTTGTATCCTGCAGCAAGAAGACCTAGAAGACTTACAGGAAGATACAGCACCTCCGTGTAGCATTTACCTGCTAATAGCATTTCTATCATTGCAAGATCTGGCAAGAGAGTCAAACACCACATTTTCCCAAAGGTATGTAAAGCATGCAGAACTGACGGAAAGATTAACAAGTTTTCTGTGGAAGGAGCATATATCTGCTAGGGTGAGGAGAGCCTTCACTGATGTGGCACTTGTAAATGCATATGAACTCCATAATAGGTGCGGTGCTTTTGCTCAACAGCTGCAATCTTTTCATTGTACCTCTTTTGTTGAATTCAGATAAAAGCACTTCATCGTCAACAAATCTAATATCTGTTCTTGTCCCACTTGAAAGGGTCAAATGAAATTTCCCACCAGAGAACAAAAAACCTGAAGCTATTGAGTTTGGGTGGCAACGTGCCAAGAGAGGGGAGGAGAGGTAGAGTCTCTGGTGCCTCAGCAGAGCAATAATGTCAAGAAGCATGAGAAGCGCTCTCCAGGCTTGCACACATTCATGTGGCAGGAGAGGCAGGGATAGCAGGGTAGACAGAGTGAGCTACGAGGTTGCCTCCCTCCTGAGCTGCTGGGGCCGATACTCCTCCTCAGAGACTCCTGTTCAAGAGATCAGATGAAGCTATTTGAGGTTGCTGTCTCATGGTGGAGGATGTCAAGAGGCAGGGGTGCTCAGGCTGGAGTGAGAGCCCACTTGCAGAGGAAAAGCCTCTTGCTGAACTGATGGTCATAGGCAGTATTGCCGATGTACCTGGTTCTGCAGAGAGAAAAGGTTCAAGAAGCTGGAGGGGAAGAGAAGCTGGAAATGCTTCTCTCTTAATTCTCTCTCCAGTCGTGCATTGCCCAGGATGCTGGTCGGAGCCTCTACGCTATATTGAGAGAAGGACTTTAAAAATGGCTTACTTTAACAATAACAGCACAAAACCATTATAAAAATGTACGTGCATTCTTCAGCAGAGGTGCAGAGTACGCTATTGTATCAAAGACATTTCAGCCCTTTACACCAAATGCAGAGTCTGTAGATTTCTAGCAGCAGAAGGGGGAACCAGGTATATATTTAGCCCATTCAGATGTGCACTTCAGTGCCTGTAAATATTTTGCTAGGTCAGAGCTTCCATGTGCTAATGAGCCACCCATGCCAAAGTCCCCATTTCCCAAGAGCCTGTGCTTTGCACATTCTCTCAAACCTCTGCAACATCAGTGCAAGGTGTTGTTATTTGTCTTGTACTAGTAATTTCTCCTAGTGTCTCTGCAGAGGCAGCTGCCCTTCCACTGCAGAAAAAAAGTTATCCTGACAGTGGCAGGTTGTAGCCCAGCTCACTAGGGACACAGTCCTTGTGCAATGCTTCCTGACATCTTCCTAGATCCCAAGCCTGGAACAAAAACCCACAAGTAAGTTAGAGACCAGGTGTGATTAGATACCAGACCATTTTTATCTTCCAAGATAAAGCTATTGGGTACCTGTAAGCTCTTCTTTGCATCGTTTGCACAGGCTATGATATAACAACACCTAAAGAACTGCCCCACTGCAGACTCAGGGAAAGCCTATGACCTGTTGAGGGCAGGGGATGGGAAGTTAAGGCACAAAGAAGGAGGCACCATAATGAAAGAACATAGAGCAACCCATCACTAACAACCTCTTCTTGTATCAGCAATTGGACTCAGTTATGAGAATAAAAGGGACCTTGGCTGCGAATGACTTAGGGCAGCATAAATATGTATTATGAATTTTAGACATAATTAAATGCCATTTGTCAGATCTGTGCTTGTTTTTCATCTCATTTGAGTTTTACAGAATGAATTAACTAACAAATGTGCCTCCGATTCCACCATAACAAATCATTTCTCAGAATGGGTACCTCCAAGCAGCAGCGAGAGAGTGACTGGGGGGAGTGACCTTCTGCTGTGAAGTTGTCACGTTCCAGCAGAGCCCTGAGTGGCAATGACAGCCTCAGTAATGGGGAGCCCATAGTGGCCTGGCAGTCTTGTTGATAACTTGTTAATTTATTTAGTGCAGTGGTGCAGAGGCAAAGATCTGGAGTAAAGGGTGGTGTGGGCTGAGCCTTAGGGTTGAAATATGTAAATATTCTGCTTTTGAGAAAAAAAAAAAAGAAAATTCTTGTTCATTGTCACTGAATGAGGTTGGTGACAGGTGCCACTGGCAAGCAAATAGGCAAACGTTTGCACCAGTACAGCTTTCATTAAGAAACAATAATACAGCAAATGTATGGTCAGCATGTGCATAGTTTGGCTAACAGAGCAATAAATGCTCCTCTCCTGGTCATGTGGAGCACATTTAGGGCACACCAAGTGAGTGTCACTTTGAGCTGGGAGAGTCATAGGGTGAGGAACAAATGGTTTGCCTTCAACAGGCAAAAGGGAGAAAGAGAGAAAGACCAGTCCTTTCGTTGCAGTTTAACTGTATCTTGAAGAGTTCTCTCACTTTGGTCCATGACATTAAAGCAAAGGTCCTTTTTCCAGTTAGCAAATTATTAGGGGAAATGGATGGATTTGTTAGCTAAAACTTAACTATTGTTTCTGAAGTGTTAAGAAGTGCTCAGAAATTTGTGGGTGATGCATACTTTAAAGGATCTGACATCTCCTCCAAGTGACAAGTTCCTTCCAGACACCAGACCAGGTAATGGCTCAAAATGGATACCCCAAAATCAAGGCATTCATTTTGTGTTTGGACAGTCTCATGTGTTGTTCCTAGCTTCTGCATCTGTATTTTTCATGCTGCATAGTTCTTAAATACCAGAAAGCTGTTCATCATATTAGGTTAGTGAAAGATGCAACAAATACTCTAAAGAGAGCTGGAAAGCAACATTGGCAAACCAATGGTAAATCAAACAAATAAACTGATAGGAGTTGTCCTCTGTACTGCACTGCAGATTTTATTCTTATGATATCTTAAAGAAGATGGGGTAGAAAGTATTTAACAAATAATGTGCTGTCATTTGAAAAACAAAACCAGATGGTGGTGTTAATGTATCCAGTGACTTAAACATAATGCCATGTGTCTGCAGGAAAACAATAACCCCCACACAGCACAATCCTGCAAACCTTAAGTCATATACACTGAGGAGTTCCCTTATGAATGGAAGGAAAGAAACAGCACCCCGCAGCCAGCTATCAATAGGAGTGTTGGTGGCTCTCAACCATGAGCACAGCCATTGTGTTCAGACACACATCTTCTTTTTGCTCTTTGCAGGCCCTACATGTATTGCTGCAGCTGAGCTGCATCCCACAGCTTCTGGAGGATTTGGAGTGCACACGGGACACCACTGACTTTGACCTCAATACATGAACGTGCACGAGGAATTTCCCCTGAACATTTATTATCCCTGGTACTATAGTCAACAGTTGGCTGGGTAACTGAGCAAATTTACTTGAACTCTTTATTTCCCAGGTCTTATTTTTCTAAGGAAGGCAATAAATCAATGACAGGAAAAGTACTCACCAGGCAGAAATTGGGTAGCTCCATGACTTAATCAGCACTGATTAATGCCGGTCGGGAATCTATCTCTGCATTTCTTTGGAATACATTTTGGAAAGTCTAGTAGTTCCTAGCAGAGTTTTGCATGAAAAATTAAATCACTTTCATATTCCTGTCTCTACTTAACTAGTAAGTTATTTGAGGCTCACACCACCTTTCCATGTAGGTATGTGTGGGTGCTATGTGGACTTGTGCTCCTTTGAGAGAAGGAGTCAGGACTTCGGTGCACAGATGATCACTGGAGAGCCCAGTGCCAGGCTGGGGTGTCAGGCATTGGAAAATCATCAACAGCTGCAGCTGGATGAGATACTTCTCTTCCTTTTTGACTATAACAAACTGAAAACACCAAAAATACGTCAGAGAGAAGCAGCCAGAGGTAGGGACAGGGGATGGAGCTGCGTCAGAAACAGCCCTTCTTCTGCAGGGGTGGATGAGGAGCTGTGACTCCTGAGGAAGGTCAAGGCCAGCCAGTGAACAACCAGGGCAAGAAACCCCCAGATGGATAAACAATCCAGACATCTGGTGAGATCCCGGCATCGCTGCAATCAGTGAGGTTTTGGCACCGACTTCGACACTGCCAGGATTTCCCTTGTAATTAGCAGCGTGCAGCCTGTCTGGGGAGGATGTTCCCTCCGGAAAGCTGCTGGGACCGGGCTGCAAATCAAGCATAATCTCTGTGAAGCAAAGAATAACACCTAGTTAGTCTCTGGCCCCTCTGAGCACGAGAAAAATGCCAACTTGAGCTCAACAAATACGAGATGCTACCGATAACTAACTAATATCTGACTTGGTTGCTGCTAAGATTTTTTTAGGTGCTTGCAATGCTTACTGAAGAGCCCCCCAACCCAGCACTGGGACAGACTGGGAGCAGCCACAAGGAGGGATTCAGGGTTTGTATGGCAAAAGGAGAGTAAGTCTCCAAGCATGTAGAAGTGTTTGTGTACCCTTCTTTAGCACCAGCAAGTTTGGTGGGCATGTATGAGTCAGGCAAATTAAAACAGTGTATGATAGAAGGCTCAGACAGGTAAGACTATCAACAGTAATAGATATTTCAGTTTCTACACTGATCCAGACACACACACACACAAAAATACCTCCACAATAGCATTTTTTTCTTTAAAAAGAAAAAATCTGTGTTGTTAAAGACCTTACCTACCTGTATTTGAAGATCATTGTCTGAAAAGATGAAAAACATACATTTTCATTTCATTTCAGATTAGCATGGTAAACAGCTCGATCTGTTCTTTCAAGTGGAGCATTCAGCTCCATTTGTTAGCTTTGTTGCTGATATTTCACCTCTCTTTTATTTACTTAGCATAGTTTGACAAGAAATTCTCAGTGAGATAATATATCTACGTGAAAGACTGGCTTGGGGAACAAGTCCAGAGGTTTCAGTGGGACAGAACCCATTATTTATGTCTTTGCCATTTTAGTCTGCCTCCATTCCATAGAAGAGCTACCCAACCAGATGTACATTTTTGGTAGAAAAATATATTCTATTTTTGGGGGGAGGGAGAAGAAAAGAAGTGTAACATCAGTGTAAATCAGGATTGTGCCCACTTGGCAAACAAAAATCAAATCACAAGTGATGGAAGCTATCACACTGTAAAACAGCACCCTCTCCCCACTCAGGCAGGATGGTCCCTGCTGCAAGGAGCTCCCAGCACAAAGCAGATTAGCAAATTCGCTCTTTGCCACACAAAATTAGATAAACTGTATAGAAGTTGGCTTGATTTCTCATAAGCAGCAGGAATGCTTACACAGCAAGCTGCAAGGAGTTCCTGAGGCTGATCTAAGGCAGGTGATGGAGGACACCTACATCCTTCAATAAATATCAGAAAGAAAAATAGTTTACACAGTCTGGATGGCTCAAATACATAAACCAGAGCAGTTTCACATATAGCCCATTCCAGCTCAGATCAGCACTCATACCCTGAAGAGACCCAAATCACTGGAGTTTGCTATGTTCCAGTGGCGTGTGATGGGACCATGCCTAACATCAATCTAAAAGCAGGCAGATGCGCTGTAACTGAAGGCTGTCAGGCTGCAGGTACAGCACAGTGGCTCCAGCTCCTGCACCAGCATCACAGAAAGTGACAGTGGGAAGTTTTTACAACCTGAGAGCACTTTGTCAGTTAGAGGTCGATGTGAAAGGATAAAGCACGTGGGGGAAAAAAAAAAAAAAAAAAAAAGCATAAATAAATAAAGAAATAGGGTAGAGAAATGAGAGGGAATGGGCAGTGAATGTAAAAAAAATAAATAAAGAAACCAAAGTGTACTAAAAACTTACCCAAAGGAAAAAGCCAGGCCTTCATGATGTTCCTCTAGGAGCCTGGGTGAAATCTTCCCCTCACTTTGATGATGGCGGATTAGGTCCTTAGGAAAAGGGGGAAGTTTGGGCATAACGAAAAGAAAGAATGTACTGCAAAGTGAAGGCAAATAAGTGAGCAGTGCCGTACAAAAATAACGATTCAGTAGCTAGTAGGCAATATTGTCATCTCTGCACATATCCAAGGACTTAAGTGACCCACTACTCTGGCTGAGGATCTGCTCCATTAATAATAAGAAAGAGCAATTTAAACTATGGCTTTTTTCATTGTGTTTTATACAGGTTTGGGGAATACATTATCAAAGGCTCCAATTCTGGCCGGAGTCCACAGGCGTCATCACCTGTGGTCAGGCCCTGGATAGAAAGATCAGAGCTATCTTTGCGTAGCCCGACCACCAAAAACAGATCAATCAGAAGTAACTCAAAAGGAAATATTCTACAGGGAACAGATGAAGATGCATTTAGAGGAAATAATCCCCATTCAGGATGCCATTATTAAAAGAGAGAGATAACTATCAGAGCTAAGATATGTCAGGGCAACCTCGTTGACATGGGACTGGAGAACTTCTACCGTAAAAGCAGAGAAACTAGGTCAGTGCTTTTTGAAGAGAGGAAAGCTCAGGGTGGACATCATTATTTTATATATGATTCTAAGGGGAATAGCTAGGAGAGATGTCAGAAAACTAGTGTCAAATACAAGAACAAATGGACAGGCTCTAAGAGAGGGAGATGAAGAGAAACTAAAGGAGGCTCAAGCTCAAGGGATATAAACATTTCTGTACACACTAAGTAGTTGATTCAAGGACTGGGTTACAGAAAGGGCAAATAAGAGCGACCAGTAAGGGTTTGGGAAAGGAGAAGCTTTGTGGGGTACAGCCACCTGAGAGCAGACAAATCTCTCCCTTGATCTCAGTCTGTCCCTAGAATTGCCCAAGTTTCAATCTCAAAATTACTTCGGGATTCACATAGAGTAAATCTCTGTGCAAGCGCAATAGATTGAAGTGACAATTCAGTTTATCACTTGAAGATAAAACTCAGAAGAACATTTGCCTTCTAATTCTATTAATATAAATGTAATTACAATGGCTAATTCCAATCCAAATGTTAACTTATAAGGGTTGGTGGAGGTAGCAGCCTACAGAGCAAGAAATGATGCTGGAATCCCTGATCCTTACATTTGATCAATAGTTCAGTGTTAATAGACTTTATTTATGAGTTGGAGCACATGGTTTGAAAATGAGACTAATGATTAGACTGCATGTGTATAGACACACACTTCTCTAAGCACTGGAATATTTGCATGTCACAGTTGTCTCTGAAGAAGAAAGAAAAGCCTCTCTGTGGTGTTGTAACAGATGAGAATGGTGTTTATTTACACACACAAAAAAAAGCAGAATGCTAACTATCATGCAGGTGCAAGCACGACTTTCAGAACATGCTGCTTTAAAGACAGATCAAACCAATACTCTTTGTTCTAAGTATCTAAGATGTATACCAGTCACAAGGAAAAAAAAGAAGTAGATTGAGGTAATAGCCTGGGGCAAAGGGAATTTGAAGAGAGAGGAGAATCAGTGGACTGTGTAGTCTAGGGCTCTTTTAGTGCATTTTCTTACATCCCTCGAAATTTAAGGACAGAACTTCATGTGGTAAAAATAAGCATGGCTTTATTGAAGCTGACAGAGCTAAGCTCTGGAACTGGTCCCAAATATGTATTCTAATACATATAAAGAAGAAAACAGGAAAAAAGGTAGCATGAACATAATAAACCCAACAGTATGGGTCAAATTCTGACATCCTGTAAAAACTGTAATGCCAGCCCTGTGTCTTGGGAATTTTCCTTGCTTAGAATAGTCAAGTTTTTCCACTGTATTACCTTGGTCTAAGTAACATTACAAACCTTCCTCCCTTCTAGCCCAATGGTTGAACAAGAGAAATTTTGAAGTGAAAGTGTGAGTAGGAAGGAGTCCGAGCGTGATGTAGCTCTGTCCCCTTCCATTCTGCTCAGTGGTAGCAGAAATGTACCCACGTCTTCCAGATCATATAAATCCATGGCAATGAGATGCTCAGAAATTTGGAGTTCAACAGAGGACTTGATACATGTTTTGAAAACTTTCACGGGATACGCAGATCAATTTTGAACTGCCAGGATATGATGCTGAGATGAACTGGCCCATCTCGACCACTGTTATAGCCAATGTGCCACTGGTATTGACATGGAACTAAAAACTTGTCACGACACTGGAAAAGAGCAAAGATTACAGAAGTGAGTGATACTGATCAAAGCAGATGAGAGTCAGGAATGTTTATACAAGAGATGCAAACTCACACACACATCTCGGTGATCTGAAGCCGTCAGAGTTAATATGCTGTCTATTAAAATTTGTTCAAATACAGCACCTGCCATAGCATGCACAGGAAAAGTGTTTGTTAGGACAATCTTACACAAGGAGAGGAAGGTGTAGGAGGAGTAGGAGTGGGTGAATAGCCTGAGCAGTGTTATCTGTGCACCTTGTCTTCTCCTAGGCACCAAACCCCAGAGGTTATTGCACTATGTGGACTTCAGCCTTACTCCAATATGATAATTTCTCACAATCTTAATAATATTTGAATGTCTGGCATGCTTTAATATTTATCTCCTAGCGATACTCTGCTAGGAAGGGGACTGCAATGCTTGTGTTTTACTGATTGTCTGCAGCAGAGATGAGACTGGAAAGGGTTTTCCTATAGCCAGAGCTCTCCTGCAGCTCAGGGCTCACACCATCCACTTGCACCCTCATGGATCAGTGCCCACAGGAGAACAAGTGGCAGAATCCTGGCAACACAACAGCCACAAGGCTAGTACCGCTGTGCTAATACTCTGCTGCTGTTTTGGTAGCATATGTAACAGTGGTATCAGGAATACTTAGGATAGATACTGTACTGAGGAAATGAGTTTTCACCTCTCGCTAGGTGCTTAAAACAACATGCCATTACCATAGCAGCTGGGCACTCTGTGGGAAGATCTCTCATATCTGATTCATATACAGGCTATCACAAAAGATTGCTTGTATTATTGTGTGTCCTTAAGCAATAGGAAAGCAATGGATTTTTATTTCGGGCAGTCCCAAATGTCATTGTTATTGTCCATGTTGTTGTTGTTGTCTGCCTTAACCTGAACTTCCAAAGCTCACTGCATGTCAGATAGTTCCAGAGCAAGCCGATGTTCTTAATGAGTAAATGAAGTTACTTTAGTTTATTCTAAGTGTTGAACCCAGCATGGGATCTAACCTGGAATAGTCATCTTGAGAATATTGCAGCGGAAAGTAGAGCGTAGGATTTAACATTGGAAATTAGAAGTTGATCCTACTTCTTATACAAAATTGAGATTGACAAAATTGAGGTTTATCTACATAAACCTTTAAACAAAGATGTGGCTCTGAATCAAAATTAGGGAACTGGAGAAATGAAGTTGAGGATTTTGTTCTTTTAAAGGAAACTTGCCCAGCAAGACTGTCAGCAGAAAGAGCTGCCGCTGCGGAGAGCTAAGCACAGACGTTAATGGAGTCAGTTCTTCTTCTGGAGGTCAATGTTGACTAAATCAGGATTATTTAAAAATGACAATTATTGATTAATTAAATTTATACTTGGAGCTTAGCCCTCTTAGTTTTGAAGAGTCTGTACACCAAATTGGTATGAATGACCAACTGAATGAAAAAAAAAAAAAATCATCATTTAATTAACTGCTGTTCAAATTGGAGCTAATGCTAGCAACGGTTTGGGAGGTCTGTTCCCTACCAGCACAAATAAATGGGGTTTTCGCAAGCCTTTCTGCACTCAAATTCCATAAAGCAGCCTACCCTGTGTCTGGCTGTAAAGAATAATATGTTCATCTCCAAAGTGCAATCCTCAAATACAGAGTAAGGTAGCTTGGAAGTAGCTTGTGGGTCCAGAAGTCCAACAGCAAAATGCACAGCACTGAGTTGCATGGCTATACAAACCATTTCTAGACTCACATGGATGCAGCTGAAAGTTAACTGAAGAGGGCTTAAGTCTGAAAGAGAAACACTGAGCACAAACTCAGGAGTATCCAAGTACCTAAACTAGATATTCTACTCCAGCTGGATGCCCGATGCACGTCACAGCTCACTTTGTGCCAGAGCTAACATGGGAGCAGGCAGGATCAGGCTCTTTGCATATAGAGGGGAACCACCTGGGAGAGGAAAAAGGGGCGACGTTCAAGGCACTGTGGTACCCAACACGGGGCTGGAGGCGAGTGAAATAAGAAATGAAGGGGCACCAGGCTGGCATGAAGTAATAGGCTGTCACGGGCAGCTCCCGAGCTGATCCCACACTTTAAAATAGATTGACATTTATCCAGGAAGCAAGTTTGTTATTCTGTAACTACAGCACCTTCTATTATGTTTGATAAGGGAGAGAAGATTGGATCTTGGTCAGAAATACAAAAATTCGTCTCCTGGCAGGGGATAATAGCAGGAGAACAGGGGCAGATGACAACTGCAGATATAAGAGTTCAGTGCAGCCCCTGGCAAGGAACACACGTTCAGTGCTGGGCTGAGACACTGTCCCACGCTCATGGCACGGCCACCCCTGTGGCACCCAGGCTGGGGGGGGGGGTGTCCCATACGCACTGGTCCCAGCTTCTGCCCTGCTCCTCTCCCCTCCATAACTATCCCTCTTGGGTTACTCTGGGCAATTCTTGCTGAAAATCAAAATATCACACAGAAAGTCATTACAGCAAGAAAGACAGGGCCAACGCACCAGTAAGACCCTGATCTAGTAGCAGTAGGTAGTGCAAAAACGTTAACTTTTTTAGCAAAAAAATCCAAAACTCTTTTGCTTCAGTGTATAACTGTTGATCTAAAATGGGAGTTCTTGTTTTCTAATTCTCAAAGCTTAAAAGATCGCTCATTTTATATTAAAATGATAGCCTTTGCAAGAGACCTTCAATCTAATTAAAGCCAGGAGATTAACATCCCTTAGAATATTTGCAAAGCCTGCAATGTGAAGTTAATGAAATGTGTACACTTTTATAAAGCTTTAATTTTTAATGAAATGCTTCAGGACGTGGACCTTGCCTCTCTGCCTTACCTGCTTTGTCCAAAACCAGGGACTGTTTACAAACAATGCAAAGTTCTGGGGTGAAAAAAAAACGAGGACAAGATAACCAAAAGGCTTTTCTGTAACTACTACAAGCCTGGCTTTGATCTCTCCTATTCAGCCTGAGAATTTAAGTATTCCTGATTAATAATAATGAATGAGAATATAATTTTAGAGTGGCAGTCATTTCTTAAGGTTATGGGGATGTGTGTGTATATATAGAGAATAGAAATTTTTTATATATAGTATATAATGTATACTATATTTATGTATAAAAATATGTTTAAATCATAAATTATATATACAGTGATATATAAAAACACAGTGACTGCTAGGGGACCTTAAATAACACAAATAAGGCAAAAGAGAGGCCAGTGTTGCAAGGGAATGTCCCACATTTGGAGAACTGGGCTGAGCCCAGAGGTGAGGGGAGCAGACAGGGCTGTAGCAGTGTAGTTCAGAGGGGATGAGCAAAGGAAATCCTAAGCAATTCCAACCACCTTTTTGGCCAGGCTCCTCTAATGATGGCCTCACTCCTCTGTGATCACTTGAGAAGGAAGAAAAGAGGAAAAAAGCTGCAGAACAGAGAGAAGCAAGCCCTGTTCAAAGGCCCGCCTGCTCTGCCCAGTGTCGGGGGCAGTGTGTCCCCCGGGGCCACACACCCCCTTTCCAGAGCTGCTTTAGAGCTATTTACTGTATTTATCTGCTGCTTTCACCCATTGCATTACTGTCTCTGAATTTTTCACTGGAAAGAGCTGGCTGTTGCGTCCAAACTAGTAATTTTTTTACAGCGCCAGCCCTACTTTACGTTGTGCTTACTGGATCTTTCTGAAACCTAAATGTTAGAATATCCTAATCTTGCTCTACATTTTAAATCTGAAAGATAAACCTGTTGTTTAATGAAATCCACAACACTACAGGAATAGTAACCATTGTGTTTCTTCATTTCAAAGAAATCTAACATCTGGTGTAACTGTACAAACCTGACCTTAGGTCACAGTAAGTATTGTATTGTTGATGATGGATATGCTTTTTTCATTACAATGCTGTCTCCATTCTTTCAGCATCCATGCTGTGAATCCCCAGTTATAGCCAGGACTATTGATAAATACTGATTTTTAAAATACAATTCTTTTTTTTTACACTTTTAAGCATGCATTGTAAAAAATGACTCTCCTAGTTTGTTGTCAACAATATGCTATTATGTGAGCAAACTCTTCTGCATGATAGCTTTAACGCACAACGATCAAGGATTGTGTGTCTGAAGATGTAGCTATGATCCTAAAAGAACAGTCACAAAAAGGCAGTCCTCTCCCTCTAATGCCCTCTCCTGTCCTTTCCTCTTTGGATGCTCATTTTCTTAAAGCCCTTGTAGGACTAGGGTTTAAGGTTTAAATTCTGAAGCAGATGTGGACACCTGTGAATGTGTCTTTGCACATTGTTGTTTCAAGATTTTAGCCCCAGTGCAGGAAATGAGGCCCTGCACTGTCCTGTATGATTGATGCCCATTATTTCTAAGGCCTGGGGTGATATGGACTCCATCAGTGACTGGGAAGCAGCTCGCAGCACTGTAGCCAAGGGTCCCAGCAAGCCCAGTGATGAACCAGTCCAGAATTAAATTAAGATATTGCTGCAGTACCTGGAAATTCTGGACAAATCTTAACTATATAAAAGCCACCAGGAGCTCTGCCACTGAACTGGGGGGGGAGGGCAGATTTTAATGATGATTTCTGTTTGTTTGCTTTGCTGAGTGTATCTATCCCCAGAACCTTTCTACCCACTCCTTTGCAGCTCTCCAAGAGCATAATAAGACTCTTAGCACCATAGCTTTGATTTTTTTCCCCTAAAGCTATGACTCTTTGGGACAGAGATGCTGACTGGGATTGCTGGACTCACCAACAGCAAAGGGGAAAAGCTTTCTTCCCCGATCCATATGCAAGGTTGTAATGTGCATACATACTCCCTAGGTGCTAATATTGCTCCATGATGTTACTGCATCATGAAGCAGAGGTAAAACAGAATATCCTTGGCTCACCACGCTGCCCATGGAGATGTGCAGAACGAAGTTTTGGCTCCCTGAAGTCCCTACACTTTCAGTAACCCAGCACTAACTAGCGTGGAAAATGTCTGAAGTCATGGCATTTACTCTTTTAAGAAACATCTATTCATTTCAGTTCTGCCAAAGCTAAATACATTTATAGATTCTGTTCGTAATTATTTTTAGAGTAGAATTCTGTTTGTTTGACAATATCTGAAAAATGAAATACCTGGGGCACCGTCGCTGAGCACAGCTGGTACACTGGAAATGTGGGGAAATACTTGCTGTAATTGTGAGGAGTTTATTTAATACCTCTTAACACAGAGTTAACTCATTCAGTGAGGACAGCTTGTTTGATGGGCTGATAGTGCTGCCCTCTCCGTCGCGCCACGTGAGCTGCCCACCCCATCCTGGCCGTGCACACAGAGTTGCACTTCCACAGTGTCCACCTCCAGCTTTTATCTGCCCATTCCGTTCACCAGAACACATCCTGGCACACACACACACACACCCCCTTAGAGGTACTACATTATCTTCTTCCTTACTCCAGATGTGCACGCTTTGCAGTAAAGCAACATTTTTTCATCCAGTGACCTCAAAGTACTTTGCAAACATTTAATTAAACCTTTCTGCCTTCCTGTGCAATAGGTACTGCTCCCTTTGGCCACATAAGCAAACAAAGGCATAAGGAAGCACCAGCCATCTACAACTTAAGCTCTTTTAAAGTGTTTTCAAATAGGCAGTTGAACCAGAAGTGTCCAAAGTCAGCAATGGAGCACAGGCATGGGTCAGCCTGGAGCACAGAGGTCCACAGCACCTTCTCCCTCAGCCACAAGCCAAGGACAACAGGCAAAACTCCACGTGCAGCAGCATGGGTGGGACCCAGCAGCATCCTGGGATGCCAGAGGGCTGGCACTGGGTTTCTGTGCCATAAGGATGCAGAAGGCTCCAGACTCGCCAAGCTGTGCACTGAAATGTGTTGGCAGGACAGGTATCAAACCCCCTATGTTCTTCCCACCCTTTCTGCACTTTCCATGACCTCTTCCTTTCATCAGTA
Organism: Podargus strigoides; assembly: GCA_028020825.1. Classification (NCBI taxonomy): domain Eukaryota; kingdom Metazoa; phylum Chordata; class Aves; order Caprimulgiformes; family Podargidae; genus Podargus; species Podargus strigoides. The sequence goes on along the minus strand of CM051629.1, from coordinate 4,736,875 downwards.
GAAGTAAATTGAATTCAGCACCTTTAAAGACCCTGTCTGGATCCATAACATTCATAACCATATTGTAACCATGAATGAAAAGCTAAGAGAGAGTATGGTTTGCATCCAAGGGCTCTTTTGCTTTTTATATGTTTACATATAGCAGCCAATGGTCAGCAAATAAGCACCACGGCTTGTAATGAAATGTTCAAACCATCTGTTTTAATCTGCAATTTAATTTCACTGTAAAATATTAAAGTTATTCCGATGGTTGTGTTGGTACAGTTGCTTTATATGAAAAGGATTGAGTATCCCAGAGCAATTACACTGCACCAAGCACATGCTATGGGTATTATAGTCTGTATTGTTATTTTGTTCCATTAAAAACATTAAAAAACCTTCTTAATACAGCATGACAGAGTTTTAGGTCTCTTCTTTTTGTTAGAAACAGGTAGTAGATGCTGAGGACAAACATTAAGGACCTTTTTGAAAACAGCATGAATTTTTCAAAGTGCTAAAAATAAATAAAGTTTAAAAAAGCTAGCACACAACCAAGCAAAGAGGGACTGAGGAAGAGGAGAAGATAAGTGCCCCAAGTTAACAGTCAGCACGTGGCAGTGCTTGTGTGACAGTGTCTGGTTATTGCCAGGGAACAGGGTGCCAGCGCTGCCTTTCCTGCCCTGCTGCAGCTCACCAGGGCAGTGGAGAGGCACTTCGCCCCAGTGTCCTCTTCTGCAGTGCATTGCCTTAACAAAACAGTCATTCCTCACATTAGTAAAATAATAAAGTAAAACTAAGCTGTGTGAAATTGTTCTACATCACTTCTGACATTGACTTTTTGTCTTTACCAGCAGCTGCATTATGGCACAGCATTAAAGTATCGGCTCTTGTTTACGGCAGTGCTAAGTTTAGGTGGCTGATCCCTCTTTGCTGTGCTCCCACATCACATCCACGCTCGATCTCTTCAGGCCTCTGAAGAGACAGAGGCTGAGAAAGAACAAAACCCCCTTGCAAACAACAATTTTTTCACATTATATCCACTTTTTTTTTTTCTTTTTGGCAAATGGGCAGGATCAGTGAACCTTTCTTATGCTCATAAGGCTTGGACACTTATATTCACTTGTGCCTTGCAATACCATGATGCCTTGAGATATAGTTTTCTCTTAAAGGAAGCAATTCATAAACTCACTCCTTTTTCTAGGACAGCACAGCAGGCCTGTGGGTTGGCTTGAAAGGACAGCCAGAGATTGCACTTTCAGCAGGTACAAGTTGTCCCCCTGCCCCATTTGGCACATGTGACCTTGAACAAGTCCCATCACTCTCAATAAGCAGCATCCCATGCCATGGCCCCACTCTGCCTCACTTCTGGGCTGTCTGACTGCTGCCATGATGGCTGGGATGGATATAGGAAAATAATGGGAAGCTTGAGTTGGTACCATTGGTGTACCCAAAATACAGAGCCTTCCTCCACAAGCTGTGACTCACGTGGCTGCTAAGGCTCTGGCGAGGGGGACACGCACATACTCCCTCCCAGCAGAAACTCCCCATCTCAGAGGCAGGAAGCATTGCAGCCCCATGAACCCAGTGCTTTAGGTAATCTAAAGCCCTGTAGGGAGTTGGGGCTAATTAACTCAGCACTGTGGCATCCTGACATAGCTATATGGCTTCTGGGACCCAAGCTAGTATTTCTACCCAGCAGTCTGCTGCACTACATGATATATCTGCTTGGCCAGCACTTGCTCAGGGGTCCCCAGCACTGGACAGGAAGAGGCAGTGATGGTGCACATCATCTGCCCCCCATCTCCAGGTTCTGCAGCAGTCATTTTCCATCATACCCATGGCCACATGTTGCTTGGTGTTATTTGGAGGAGTATGTGCTACTTGCAATGCATTTTTCCTGAACATAAGCTGGAAATTACTGATTTTTACCTTACACAGCTAGTATAAAAGTACTAATGTCCTAATGAAGAGTCTCACTTAGCTAAATGCTTCATACAGCTGAGTAAAACAAAGAATTTTACTAGAGCTTAACCCAGTCGTTAATAAGCTTTTTAACCCTGACCTTTCAAATCAATGATCTACCACTGGTTTTACCTTTCAAGAAGGAATTCCATTTTCAAGTGATAAAACATATTTTGCACTCTTTACAATCTAATGATTATTCTCAGCGTTACTGGATATATGAGGCCATCAAACCATTAGAAGGTATAAAATGTATTAATGTACAGCATTCACGGCTACATTTGCTTTAGAGTCAATAAAAGGGAAACAATTTATAAAGGGCATTTATGCTCATTACAGAATATCGATAGATTGTTTCTTCCATCGCTTCTGAAGTATGAAGGACTCCCTTTCATGATGGATAGGAGAGGATTTGCATAAGCTCTTTGCTTATGCCCTGAACTTCTCCAGCATGGAGCTGTAGGCCAGGGTTTGAGGCCACACTTTGGGTTGGGATTCATGCAGAGTGGGACTGTGATGGCACCCACAAATTCTTCCTTCTCAGAGGACCGAGCATCTCAATTAGGGAGTCACTCACAGCAGCCATGTGAAGGCTCTGTAGACAGCTCTGGTACTTTCAGCACCAGATATGTATTATCACAGGGCTGTGGGCAAATCAGATCGAGGTTGGGAACAAAGAAGGGGATTTATTTGTGAAGAAGGTTGGGGCTGGAGTACAGAAATGATGGCAGAGCTTTGCAGAGCACCTTCCTTAGCAGTAGGAGGATAAGAGAGGCTGCTTGATGCATGCGGGGGGAAAACAGAAAGGAATTATGTGTGGGGTGGAAGAGAATATTAGAAGCACTGGTACTGTAGCTAGAGGCAGAAATTTCATAGTTTGTCCTAGTGAATAACTCAATTAACTGCAGAAATAAAATCTGTGAAGAGATGAGTGATTAAGGCACTGGCCTGAGTCTCAGCAGACCTGGATTTGTTTCCTGGCTGTTTTCAGTTTTCTGTCTGACTTTTGGCAAGCCTCTTCAACTCTCTGCGCCTTGGTTTCCCATCTGTTACAGAGGAATAATAATATTTCCTTTCTCTCCTGCCTGTTCCAGCAGAAAGTTCTTCTGGGAAGGCACTGTCTCTTTCACAGCTTGTGCACAGGACTTTGCCCACTGGGGTTTCCATCCTTGCACTAAAGCAGGACATATAGGAACAGGGAATGCCATGCCATGGAAGCCCACTTATTTACAATTTGTGATGACTAAGGGACTAAATGACATAACTTCTTAAACAGATTTCTTAATAACAGTTCTTCAAGAACAAAAGAGAAAAAAAAAATCAGTAAATTAGAGACAGAAAGTGATTCACATCTCTGTTAAGATTTGTAAGAGTCTGAACTTATCTTCCAAAGTAGAAATATCACAGTTGGAGAGAATGGAGAAAACATGATGTCTACAGCTAGCCAATACTCAGGGCTAAACTGCAGCAGTTAGTATGTCACCCAAGGCTCCCTCCCCAGCAAGGAAGGAGAATCAGGGGGAAAAGGGAAAGGCCTGTGAGTTGTAGTATGAACAGATTTAACAGAATAACAGAATTGAGACAATAATCAACATAAAACATAGAAGGTTCTACTCAGCCTGGTTCTCAATGCTGACAGCAGGAAAGAGCACCACCAACAAGGAGCCTCAGGGAGAGAAGGAACTCTACCTTCCCTGAACTCCCTCCTTTTATAACGAGCATGATGAAGTGGTGTGGGATACACCTGTGAGTCCCTGCCTTGATTGGATCTCCCACTGACTCAGGGCTACTCATGGCTGGCCCATGGGGCTGTGCCTGGGGAACCAGGACACATGCACCACAGCAGAAAAGCAGAGACTTGGCCTTCTGCATTTCTGATCTTGCTCCTCTACACATCTGGCTTCTCTTATATGGACTGACCTTTTCAACATCTCTCACTGACAAGATGTCTTCTTGATGCAGAGAGTGGCTTCCCCTGCATGCATATGCCCACCTGGAAGGGTGGAATTGTGCCCACTCCCAGGCACACACACACACTGTAAGCAAGATGAGGTAATATCAGTTGCAGAGCACTGGTTTAAGAGGACAACCAGCAAATATATATAATTAAATCTCAGCTGCAGAGACTTTCAGGTAATAAGCAGTCCCAATTAGAAATGCAAATGTCACTGAGAGGGAGCATGTCTGTTGACAGTAGACTTTGAGGAAAGCTTTGGTTTTAGTGCTAGTAAATTAATCTTTAATTATGAGCACGCCTCACTTCTGAAAGAAGTGCCCTGCATGTGCTGAACTGCCAGCATGTGGAAGTTTCAGGCTGTTGCTTTCTTCTGTCAAATGAAATGTCTCACCCCAAAAAAGCAAAGGAGAGCCTTGGCCTCTGCTGGTGAATTTAGGGCACTAGTTCAGCTCAAGCTAGGGCTGGCCAGTGTCATTGCCTCTCCAGATGGCAAGAAGTCATCAACCCATTATAAACACTGGTGTTAAAATAGCATGACTCCCATGCTCTTGATAAATACAAGTATCTTCTTGATACATATAAGTATCTAGATAAAGAATTATCAAAGTATGGGTTTTCCAAGGGTTGGCAGAAAACAATCCGTGCTCCTGCAGCCCTTTCCTTCCCCGGCTTGGTTGCCTACCCTCCACGCAGTGCACACCTCACCAGCAAAGACAGGACCACGAGATGCTACAGCAAATCCTTCTCGAGGCCAGCCATGGGTATGTCCAACACCTCCACTCCCGTGCTGGCTAGATTATTAAAACAACATTTCCACTTCCAAGTAAGTAAATAAATCTCACTGGCAAGTTTGTCTTGTCACAGCCAACATCTTGTCTCCCTGTGAACTGGGCTGGTGTCCTGCAAAGCTGAAAACCCAACACTCTCAAACCTGAGTGCAACAGCCAAGAGATACACCAGATCCATCTTCTGAGGTAGCAGATACAATGAAGTAAGCAAATACGTTCCAGAAATCCTATTATTAAAGTTACAAAAATAGTTTAATTTCTTAAAGTTTGGACTTATGAAATCTTGCTCTCATTTTCCCAGCAAGCTTTTGTTTTCATAGCCTACAGCTAAAAAGCTTTGCCCCAAAAGCTTCATCGCCCTAAAGAGGCCATGCTGCATACCCACCTCAAAAGGCCCAGAACACCTGGTTTCAGGCAAAACAGGAAGATCAGAACATACCTTATCATAAATATGCATATGTGACACAAGAGCCTGCTGCCTTCTTGGAGAGATGCCATAATTGACGGAACAAAGTACAACAAAACTTCACGTCGCCGGTGGATCAGAAGAACAGAGGTAACCGAAAGGCTAGAAAATTACAGGTTTACTGACATGCTGCTCAACTTTACCCATTCTTTATTGAAAAGAGATAATAACTATCTATAGGAGAGCTGTCTTAAGGCTCCATTCATTCCCTTTCGCTAGCCCAGCTAAGAGGTGGTATAACATAACGCACGCTGGCATCTGGCATGTCATTTAATTACACCTTCAGCTTGCTGGGAAAATGTTTGAAGTGTCAAGGTAAGCAAACTGTAAAAATATATTGCCCCTGCTACAGGAGAGCTCTTGCAATGGCAGCAGAGAAGACGGGGCTTGCTCCAGCCCTTACACTGGGTCTGCATGAGGAAGGTGATGCAGAGGGGTCTAATTCATGAACAGTTCTTGCCCTTTGATAAGACACCATCTGCTCCCGGCAGCCTGGCTCCAATTCCCCAACAGAAACTTGGGAATAAACCCCAAATAAACCATTGGTGGAACAGGAAAACAGTACCATTGGCTCCAGGTATGTTGTGCTTTCTTGCATCAGCACTGAATATGCCCTGTTCCTTTAACAAAGAAGAAAAAAATCGTCAAGGGCAGTAAAATGCCAGTCACCACCACCCAAATTGCCAGGCAGGGCTTGTGTTAGCTCATCAGCCAGAAATATGCTCTGCTCAACAGTTAGAGGTGTTAACAGGCTGTTAGACATCACCTGCCATAAGGACGAAGGGAGACCAATACATCAGTACTAGCAGGCACGCTCTAACCAGCGGTGACTTTTGCCCCGAGCTGGGTCAAAGAGCTCTTTTAAAGAGCACAAGCTAAGCAGCAAACCACAGTCAGGTGTTGTAATTCCCTAGTGAAGCCCAGTGATACCCTCCATTAGCCAAGGAGAGGCCCACACACCTGTGAACTACCTGGCAGCTGAGGACATTCAGGCATTTGTCACTTCTGTGTTCCTATGTTTGTAAGAGAAAAAAAAATAAAAATCTCTAATTTCAGGGACAGGTGCTCCCATCCCGCAGTGCTGGGGGTACTCGGCTGCATTTTACTTAAGCTCTTCAAGCACCACTCCTGCAATGGAGACAGGCAGCACCCTTCAGCTCCGCTCCTCTCCATGACTGCTTTTAAGACCCCACATATTTAACAGCTCAGTTCTCATTCTCACTGCTGTGAAATAAGATCGGTCTCTCCATCGATGCTCCTTCTGGGCGATGATGCTGCGCACACGAGGGACAGGAGCATAGAGGAGGGGGTGTCTCAGCATCACACCCCAGTTTGGTCTGCACAGTAGTAAAGCTGCAGACAACCTCACCACCTGCTAAACCAAAGATGACCCCTGAGCTTTTGACCCTGCGAGCCAGTGAAACAAAGCAGAGTGCATGAGGGCTGGACTTGTTACAAGTAATTGAGGTGAAAGAAATAAATCACATAATTTTTCTCTTTGTGCACTGGGGGAGGTGGGAGAAAAGGAGAAGAAAGTTCAATGCAGATATTAGTCACCTTGTTTTGTTCTTACTGATGGAAATTTCTCAGAAACCAAAATAAAGGGTGTGGTATAAGAACCTGAAGAGAATAAAATTAGCTAGAACCCACATCCTAACTTTTAAACCCAGTGCCTGAATGCAGGTGTCTGCAGCTGAGCATGATATTTTGGTTTCAGCTCATCTGAGGTATGAGTCATTTCCATCAAAAGAGGATGATGCCTTGATCTGTGTGCGAGCGAGCGCTGGAACAGCAGCTGTTGGAGCAAATACAAACATCCATGCCAAGGACTGTAAGGATGGAGTTTATCTAATATGTAAACAACCACCTGCTGCAAATGAAAAATTACACCCACAACCACCTGAATAAGATAAGCATATGATGGGGGAAATGAAGAGATAGATTTATTATTAATTTGTTGGAACTTTTCAACCAAACATCTCTTTTGCAACAGGGATGCACAAGGAAATAGCAGTCCTTGCCCCAGACCTGTTCAGCAGCTTTTACTTTGTCTAAGTGATTTTTCGTTTCTTTGCTATAGTCTGGTGGAGATGAAAACACCAACCCAAAGAAGATAATTAACAGCTAAATGAAACCACATACAGCTGTGCTACTACATGGCTAATGAACATGCAAATATATACATATGACAAGGACATAATGCAGACTGGCTGCCTTGAGTGGTTAGTGGAGATTTCCAAGAGCTGGAAATGCTACTGATTATAACTGAGCTAAGCTTCCTGACTCCAGACTTCAAAGATCAGCCTCAATATAATCATCACGTGGCGTATGGGAACGTGGCTGCAAGGAAATGGTGAACGATGGCTTGGGGACCTGAACACATAGGATGGAGATGCCCTTTTGGCTGCTGAGTGCAGGCTCCTCGGCAGCCAGGACCAGCGTCGTGTAATCATCCTCAGCATGTTGGCACACTCTGTCTTGCTGTCAATTAAGATTTTGGAGTTGTGGGTTTTAGCTGGGATATTTATTTTTGCCTTCCCACTTCACTTGGCGAGGTGCTGATATGTGGAGGACACATTTCTGGAAGGATCAAGGCTGTAGGTAACACGTATAAGGCAAAGCTGCTGGGATCCTATGAAACAGAAGGCATGAGCAGCATGGAGAGGTTCTCCTCTGAGGCTCTGCTGACACATCAGCATCAAATATGACCAAATAATTGTCCCTTATTAGTTAAAAATTACCCAGTTGAGAGTGACTCCCCAGCACACCCAGAGATGGGGCCTCAGCCCTGAACAGAGCAGATCTCTCATAGAGAGGACCTGATCCTCTCCATTGCCACCTTGTGCCATTGTCCCCAGCCACACCGTGATGGAGACATCACAGAAACAGAGCAAAGCTCATTCCTCCTCTGTGATGACCACAGAAAGGGCACATAGCCTTGGGGCTGGCCATGGCCAGGCAAAAAGCAGGGAGAGATGCAGCACAGCCTTAGACCTGGGTGAAGATGGCTGAGCCACCGGGACAACGGAGGGAGAGGACACCTAGGGAAACCAAATTTGTGCTGAACACAATGGTTAGTGCATAAAAATTAATCAAGTACTACAATGACTTGCTTTATTCATAATACTTAATGGTCATGTAATAGGAGTTTTTATTCAGCAGTTAAAGTTCATAAGTGCAGGTTTTACATGTAGAAAGGTATTATGCTGATAGTTTAATTACACACCTTTCTGCACACCAAAGGAAATGGGTTATGCGGGTTTTATAATTAAAGAAGGACTTCTGAGGGGAAATGAACTTAGCAGTTAGCAACATGATATTTGATTTTTATCAGATGTTTTTGTTTTCAATTGGCCAGCACTCAGGGGTGCTGTAAACAGGTGAGAATGCTCCAAACTCCACTGGGTGTCAGAGGGAAGCTTTGAAAATGCAGCATAACGTGGCAATACTTAAAAAAATAATAAGGGTGAGCATGAGGCATAAACATCATGTGTTTGGAAGGCTCTCCAGAGTCTGCCATGCAATTATATACAGTACAAGCCTGCCCAGTACGTCTAGGAAACGGGAAAAACACAACCTGAGTAAGTGAAAAATAAACTCTAGTCCTTGCCAAAATAATAAAGTTTTACTTTTTATTTTTCTTATTTTTGTTTTCAATAAATTCTATGGCCAGTGAACATAATTTTCCCCTTCTGCATGGCTACAAAGGTGGCAAAGCCAAAAATGTGATGGATGTGTGTGTATGTTTGCTGTTGGAATACACAGGTCTGCTCTCAATATTCCAGGCAAAGACGGTCACGAGGCACGGCCAGGTCGGGGCCAGCTCCTGTCTCTGACAACAATGTGGACGCCTGCACTAAACACAGTGGCGTTGGGGCAGTCACTAGCTCTGGGGCTCCTCCCTTTTCAGGTTTTAAGAGGCTCTGTTTGGCATAACCTCATTTCTCTATACATATCAAAGCACATTTAAAGTATACGTGGGTATATAGACACACATATTTATAAACTATAAGAGAAATCCATCTTTTCTAGCACAGCAAATACACCAACAAGAATTTTTCTAAGGTCTAAAATATTTCAAACATCACCAAATGCCCTTCCACTCGTATGATTTAAACTAACAGGCTCTTACTGTGCCCAACACAAATTAACAAGTGTGTTGAACCAAAAAAAAAAAAAAAAAAGCACTTTCCAAAAACAATAAGCAATAAGCCTGAAATATTTTGCGTACGCCCTTTCCTTTCTGGCAGGACTGGAGGGCGACTGCCCTGGATATTATGGTTTGCTGGTGAAGGTGGAGCTCAGGTGATGGCAGATGGTGATGACGGTGACGGGGGTCCCTTCGCTGGTGACAGCCTCCTCGGGCACTCTGGATCTACCAGGAACATTTGAAATTGGGCATCTCATATCCAAATACAGTGGAATAATTTCAAAACCCTTTTAATTGGAACAGACATTCAATAATTACAACAGGAACAGTTGTGTAAAGGGTGCATCCAAATATAAATGGACATTTTTTTAAATTTCGTTGGCCAGCTGCATAAATTAATGACAATGAGAGAGAACTGTAAGTGTTTTTCTCTTATTAAATCCATACACTTTGGCTGTACTCATCATCGTTAACATACTGCTAAAGGAGCTGTTGCTGTATCTTTCAACCCTCATCCTGCAATCAAGCCCTCGCTGCACTCCCTGCACTGTTGTGGATTTCAACCAGTCACTTGTTTAAAAATAGAATGTGGGTTGTTTTTTTTTTTTAAAAAAAAAAATCTGACTGCCAACTGAATGCAAACAGGTAAAAATTAACATACGCAATTGTCAAGTGTCAAATTCAGCTCCTCAGCCACCAGGATCTACATCGCCTGGTGAGTGGGGCTCACAGCACTCTGAGGCTGCGTTGCCTACAGGCAGAAGTTGTGCAAATAAATATATATATGCTTAATTATTTTTTTTTTTTAAGTTCCTCTGTGCTGTTTGGGTGTGTATGCATGACTTGTCCTTTGTCGTCTGTGCATTTATACAAAAGACCCAGTAAGCCCAGAGCTAACAGTTCAGCCTCCACAGGCTGTGGAGTGCACCATACGGTTACAAAGATGCTCTCCACGATACCCATTCCTATTTTTGTGAGTTCTCCACCCTTGCGAAAGAAGATACTGTTCCAATTTTTTTTTTTTAAAACTCTAACAAGGGTAATTATAATAGGATTAACAATTTTTTTTTTTCTCCCCACAAAGCACAACTGCCTCCTATCAGAGAGAGTATTATACCAGGCTTACGACTAGATGTGTTTTTACTGTATATGGAAATGTATTAAAATGAATGTATAGCTCAAACACACTCATCACCCATTGCATTGTTCTGTAGAAGCCACTTCTCCCATGAAGGGCAACCACATGTGAAGGGAGAGAGTCCAAGTAAGTATTTGGTAAACATTTGAAAATGAGAGACAAATAGCGCTGTGCAATCTCACCATCTTACTTCAAATACCCACTCGAAATACAAAATAATAATTCATTCCCTAACGAGCCAAGCCTGGCTCCCTAAACCGGGAGGCACCGCAACGCTGGTAAACTTGCAGAAATATTTTTACAATTTTATTAGAGGTTTTAATTCAGTGCTTTATCTACCTCTGTTAGTCTGCAAAATAGCTTTAAATATTCAAGTGGTAATTAATGAATCTTTTATGTTGCAAATCAAACATTTTCATCTGTGCCGTGGTACAGTGGCAGCGAGAAGGAGGGGTTTAAAGTGTAATTGTTTCTCCTGCTCCCCTCGCAGTGCTGAATGCCTTTTTACCCTTTATTATATCATTGGTTTTTGCTTCAGTTCATCAGCACTTTGCCACATCTTATCGTTCGATATTTGCTGTCTGTTTTATTATTATTTTTTTTTTTTCAGTTCAAGATTTCTTACTGTGCCTTTGCCAGAGACATTCCTAAGGAGATGGAAACTCTCTGAGTGTGGAATTTTCGCATGAGTGCAAAATAATAAAAAGCATGTGTGTATTAAAAAGGGATCAACTTAATGGGAAATGAGCATTGGGTTACATTAATATTCTATTACAGTAAAAATCATATTTAATAAATTTTCTCCAGATTTTTCAGAATCTTACTGTATTTTTCTAAGTCGTATGCCAATCCAAAGAAACAGTGTATATGATACATTTGATTTATGTTAAGTAAATAACCTGCACAGCCCATTTTTTGGGTTTAAAAAAAAAAATATTAAGTGTAGAAACACACACCAGACTGAAATGTGTGCTTAGTTTCCATCTGGTAGGAGGAATAGTGTTGGTCTTGTGCAGCAGAAAGCCTTTATAAACAGTATTCTATTTTATTGATGCTATATGTGGATTTTTATGTTATGTGGCAAGCGCAGGAGAATGAAAACACTGTAATTTATCCTAAACCGTAAAATTATACTAGTACTAAAGTAATTACTTCACATATTAAAATACGGTTTCCTTTACTTTCTTTTGTCATCACATAAAATGAGGCGTTGAGCGCCGCAGCGCAAAGGGGCCGGGGCTTTTCTTGCCTTCACAAAGGATTGACACATCCTTGATCGTACACTATATCACCCGACCCTTGTTGTTCTGTGACCCTAATTAATATTATACTCAGTGACATTTATGTATCAGAGCAATAAGCTAAACAGGAAACAATTTATGTCACCTAAAGCTTTTTAACAAATCGATGCAACTATTTGTAATTGCTTGTTTCACAAGATTAAAAGTACTCAGCCTTGATCTTTGCCCACAGTTTTGTGGCCAACATGACCTGTGCTTCCGTTGTAAAATAGGAGTGTTGGTGATCAGCACCTATTTCCATCAAGTAATCCATATTGCTAATATTTCTGGAATTTTAATGTAGTTACAATTTATAGCCGATCAAATGTGGTTACCTAAATTGCTGTTGCTAGTAGACAGTTTAACTGTCTTTATTAATTACAGTATAATTTAATGTTTGAGTACAGGCACTTGTGTTGGTCATTTTTACAGCCAAAGCAGTTATGTGCCTTATGACGAACCATTTTAGCATTTTCAATGGAAATTTGCTAATATGACGAGTGATAAAAATGTCAAAGTCTGGTAAATAATGGTTATTGCTTTGGCTGGAATTAATCCTTGAAAGGACGGTTACCTTCAAATTAACATTATAACTTGAAGAAAAAAAAAATGTTTTTCAGGCTTCTGAGATGCATAAAAAATGGCCACTGAACTCCTCGAAGTAAATACATAGAAAACCCCATGAAGTGGGGTTCTTTTTTACCTTCCTCCAGGTAGGCAGAGAGATTTCCAGTGGAATAAAAGGGAGGTGGGGCTATTTTTTGTTAAATACCCCAAGGTGAGGTTGTTTCCCATTTCTAGCTCATGTGCTTTGAAGATAACCTAACGAAGCTCATAAAATGGGGCAAAAAGGAGGACTTTGCTATGCCTCAGCCCTGGGGGTTTGGGGCAAAACAGAGTGTGGGCAGCGTAGAGGCTGCAAACACGCGCGGAGGCCCCGTCCCACATCGGTCATCACCGCGGGGGGACACGGCAATTCATGGCCACGAGGACGAAGAGCGCTTGGACGTGACGTAATTAACCACCACTGCAACAAAGATAAAAGATAGCCCTGATTAACACACCATTAAACGAACATTTAGCATCATCATTGAAGACAGAGCCTGATTAATAGGTCAAGAAGGGCTAATTAAGACTTTGTTGTGAGGCAGGGTGTGTACGCGTGTCTGCGAGCGAGCGAGAGGCACCAAGAACTGCTGGTCTCTTAAATGAGTCCAATAATGTGAAATTTGTCATACTCTGTGATCACGGCCCCTGAAATGTCACCGTGCAGCCCATCTGCAGAGAGCAGCAGGGTGTGCACGGAGCACATCGGTGGCCACGTCCTCCGGTGCCTCCTGAGCTGGGACCCCCAGTCTGCTGCTGCTCTGCCCTCCAGGACAGGAGAGACCCAGAAAAATGACGCACTGGCTCCCGTTTCCTTTGGAAACCACTCAGAGAGGCATTGCCTCACCACTGACCATAAAAGTGCTTTCCAGCTGTGGTGGAAAGCAGCATTTCTGACTGGAAAAGGTATTTCCCAGCCGGCTGGAGCTGGTGGCAGCGCTGCGAAGCGGGAAGGCATTTTGTGATGTTCCACGATATGGCTGCCAAGGAGGAGAAAAGTGATTAATTACACAGGGATGATACAAAATGTTGTGAAGAGCCAGGCTCTCATCCACTGCTGGGACAGGAGTAACTCTGCAGGAGGGGAGGGGTCTGATCCCACTCCTCAGCTGGGTGCCTGTCCCTCAGCACCAGTGGCACTGGGCACCCCTTCCCCAGCAGCTCTCGTCACATCCGAGGCCACAAAGGCAGCAGATGACAAACATCATCAGGTCCCTCCTGCCTCAAGCATGTGACCGGTGCTCAGATGCCCGGGAAGGTGAAGTATCCCAAGTCACCTTTGGTGGCTTCACAGCCTGTGACCCACTTGGTTCCCCTCCCAGTGACTCGTATGGGGACACACTGTCCTCAGAGGATCCGACATCCCTGCTGGGATTCATTCAGGGGCATTCTCACCTACCTGGAGGTGATGCTCCCAAACACGTTTTAGAGACACAGAGCACTCCTCACAGAACATACATCAAGTTCTGGTTTAACACCCTCTGCCTGTGCCTTAGGAAAATTTTAATCCCCAAAGTAGGACCCCTCCAGTTTACTAAAGATCTCACTAGTGATAAAAGTGCAATACACAACCAAAACCAAATTTTATTCTCTGTATTATTAAAATCTACCAGTCAATACCATTTTGAGACACATTATGAGTGTGCAAAGCTCCCCCCCCCAAAAAAAAAGTAGTTATCTGTTATAATTTTATGATAGAATATTTTTATAAAATCATTTGTACTAATTTAAGCATTTATCATTATATGCAAAAAGATTTCTTGATGAGAATATTATAGACGGTGCATGTTTTTGACATTAGCATTTTATTTGGATGACTAATCTTGCAGATGTGAAATTTTAATGAATTATTCATGAAAAATCTCTCCTCTGAAATTTCAGTTTGCTGCTAATGCTAGTTATTAAACATTTTATTTTTCTTTATAAAACTTGATGAAGAAAAATAAATGTGTGCTTACTCGAAAGACAGGAAGGTGGGTTTTTTCCTTTAAAGTTTGCCTCAGGTGACAGTGTGACTTGGGACTTTGTTCCTCATGGTTTTGTGGACCCAGAGGCTCATCCTGCAAAGCCCTTTTTGCTCAACCCTTCCTACAGCAGCCAGCAGTGCAGGCACCGTGCTTGGATCTGCACGATGAGAACCCAAACCCCTTCCTTCACACTTCTGCTAGGAGTTCAATGGAAAAGCAAACACCCTCAACTTCCCCACGACCCTAATGGTCAAACACCAATGGACTTCCTTGGAAAAGCAGATCAATTCTTCGTTGACAGCATCTTCCTCGCTTCCCGTGCTCAAGCATCAATGACCGCCCGTGAACCCGTCGCTAAAATATCTTGTGATCTGATGTGGTTGGGGGAGACCCAAGGAGAGTGATGAGACTGTCCATGAACGTGCTGGGACATGGGTGAGATGCAACCAGCTGCTCCATGGATCAGCACGGGGGCCTCGGGGGATGCGCCGCGGTGGGGGAAAAAACAAAACAAAAAACTTAGGACATGGCAACTTGCATTACCAGTGTGAACAACCAGCATTTTTATTGCATTTGAGAATGCTATAATGTCAGTAATTAGTACTGACTACACAACATTTTTTATTGTCTGTATCAACAGACATGGAATGATGGAATTACAGTTGATGTAAGGAATGAGTTTCTTTTATGCCTTATCAAAAAAAAAAAAACCTCCAAAAAAAAAAAAACCCAAACAAAAAAACTCTTGTTACTGGCAGCACATACACACGAAGCACCATGCTAACAGTCTGGACTGTACCATTTTCATCAAGGCTTATGGGTAGAAGATATTTGTTACCTGTTCTGGGCCCACTGAAATGCAGCCGTTGACTGCAAATTCACCTCGCAAGACTGGAACACGAAATGGCTTCTGAAACATCTGAAAACTCACTCCGAGTTCTTTAACCAAAGGTACCAAAGGATTCCAAAAGAGTCGAAACGCTTGATTTCTTTTCCCATGCTATAATGAACGTGAGATTATTGGCCACCTGAAAACTACAATAGTTCAAAATAATTTTTAAAAACTTTATCTATATATATTTATGTATGTATATATATAAAATATCTACTGATCTGCAACAGTTGTAGACCCAGAATCGCTGCCCCGTCTCTGCCTGAAGTGGGAGCTCCAGGAGAGGGGAGGTGCAGGACCTGCAGTGGGACTCTTGCGAGTGAGAATCAACAAAAGGTTTTGTGGTCATTTATTCTACATAAGCCTTGATTTTTTTCATTTCACTTCTAGTTGAATGCAGAAACCTAACAGGTTTTACATTTACAAACTTTTTTTTTTTTGGTGTGTGTGGACAAGGAAGGCTTTGACTCTCATTCCTGACAGCGATTTACCTGATACATGGTACTACTTTCATAATGTACGCTTTTCTTTGAGAAAAAAAACATGTAACAAATTGTCTTTACATCTTGGCACCTTGTAAAGTTTTTTTTTTGTTTTTTTTATACAAAAAGTTCAATAGTTTTGACACTCCCCATTATTAATCACTACTTCACTGATAAACTTTGAAAGTGTGACCCTGGAATTCATCATGCAAAATATTTACTGCAGCAGGAGAAAAACATTATTTTTTTTTTTTTTAAACAACTTTTTTTTTTTTTTTTTCCTTTCAAATATATGAACTTTGTTTAAGACAGCCAGAAAAGGCAGTGGTAAGATAACAGAAGGGGTGGGAAAGTATCAAAAAAACCAGCTTAAACACAAAAACTGTACAAAAATGCTTCGATCAATGATAACAGGAGGGAAAAAAAAAAAAAAAATCTGTCAACTATGTTACAATTTAAAAGCTGAAAAAAAAAAAGTCAGGGATTTTCTCCCACATGTCAGCAAATGTCATCCATTATTCTTAAAGCAAGGATAACTAAATAAAATACATGTGCAGCGTATTCTGCAATTCCATTACATACAGTAGTTTTTTTTTTTTTCAAAGCTATTTTTTTTTTAGTATAGTTAATATAAAGCAGTTGCACAAAAAGCAAAAGGTGTTTTGACAAACAGGTCTGCATTTATTCCTTTTGAGGAACGATATCTAAAAAAAAAGGACCTTTCCACCTTTTCCTCCCTCCCCACCCTCCCCCCAAAAGACAAAGGCTCACACAGACACAGTGGGATATATATGTACAACATAATAAACCCCTCCCTAAAGAAGCAACTGTATATCCAAAGGGATACAGAATCAGAATTGTAAAAATCATAGTGAAGTTTGCTTGATGTAAAGCCTGAGATTTTCAGTTGGTTCTTCTGCAAGGCTGCGACACCTGCCAGATATGTTAAAATCTAATTTTTTATTTCTTTTTTTTTTTCTCTTTTTTAATTTTTTTTTTTTTCATTTTTGCTACAGTCTTTAGACTAAGCATGCAAGACATACAACTAAGTGCAACTGAGTGAAATGTATTTTTTATTTACTCATTCCCTAACAGTTTGGACTGAGGTATGCGTACTAACAGTTTCTCATGCTGTTATCTTTACTCATGTCTAGCTACACATGCTGAGAATGAACTAATCTACCAGATTTTTATCCCCTTCTGAATACCGAACTAACCAGCAAACCACTCAGTTTAGAAGCACGGGGCTCAATTCCCATGATGCCCATCTGGCTACCACCGGCACGTCACGAAGCTGCCTGGATAGAATTTAAACCAAAAAAAAATAATAATAAAAAATGTTTCAAATGACCACAGACTGCCCTTTTTTTCTTTTTTTTTTCCTTTTTTTTTCTTTTTTTTTTTTAAGTCTTTTGAAACAGAAAGCAGAGTTGAGTTTTAGAAAAGTGTAACTGCCAATAAAATTTCTTGTACCAAAGCTTATGAGTGGACAGGAGTGTTATTTCCTTATGAAAAATGCTGACCAAAAACTAAACAAAACTGAGCAAATGTGCCAAGATCAACCAAAAAACTGAAGCAGTCATCCTAGCACGGTCCTGAAACAGAAGTGGCACACAATCTGTAGAACCAAAGACCAAAGAAATTTTTTTTCATTTAATCCTAGAAATGCTATTATGTGGTCCAGTTAAATTGTGTGAGCTTTTCTGTTCTCTTCTGTATTTTATTAAACTGTCTCCTTTATCTGATACTCTAATTTTCCATGAAATAACTGTGTCTTTGCTTTCTCCAGCTCCCTTCTCACAGCTCCACCAGTAACACTGATTCCTAGTTTTAGCCTCAAAAGCTCTCCTCGATTCCTTTTTCAGACTTTCCTTTTGGTCACTGTAAAGAATTGCAAATAAAAAGTAACAACTTTGGTTCAGACATCTACTTGGTCTTCTAAATTTTCTAGAATAAAGGAGCAGTTTCCCTCTCAGGTTAGCAATAGCCCACATCTTGTCATTTCCCTCTAAATTCTTCAACCTCCTTTGATCAACAATAAGAGGATATTTGGCTTCATAAGATAAAGCATATAACAGAGAACATAATTTACCTTTGTGTAATATCTTTGGTAATTTTAGGAAAAAAAAAAAAAGGTACAAAGAAGAATATAAATTAAGCTCTGAAAGGCTTTTCGAAATAATAAAAAAGCTACAGTCCTACATAAATAAATGAGTGACGGGAAAGTGGTTGCAGAATGAAAATGTTTAGGTGTTTGGTGACCGAGATTTACTGACCTATCGCAACAAATTTTGTATGTCATGTTTGCTTTGAAGAGCCTTGCCAGTTTTGCCTAACAAGCCCCGGCGCGAGTTCTCTCCTCCATCTCCTGTCTCCTATGTGAGGTTTCCATACTGGCTGGTGTAACATTGCATAACAATCTTCACTGCAGTACTGGATTTGCACAGCTGAAAATTAACACTTTAGCATTAGTGGGGCTCCGTCCTTATTAACTCCCGTAACAAGTTCAATCTGAAATCTAATTTGTATTCAAACAGATTAATGCCACCAAGCAATCCTGAACTGATGTTTAACCGTGAAACATCACCACGTACAATAACAATTTAATGAAGTCATCTTTCCAACCACTATTTGCAAATGCAAAAAAGAAAAAAAAAAAAATAAAAAATTGTAATAATAAATGTATAGGTGCCCATCTCGGTAGTCTTAGTTATTCCAGAAAGATTTGCTGACCCATTAGAACTCATGTTAAACAACCGAGAACCTGCCACTGTACTATTCATCCTCTAATAAAAGTGAACTCTGTTGGTGCTGCATACGTTTCTTTGTGCTGTTCAATTTTGTGGCATTTGCTAATATTCACCGTTGCTGCCAAAAAAACAAATTAATATATTCAAAAAACCCAAAGAACAACAAAAAATATATATTAAAAATACTGCTTTGTGGAATGAATCTGTGTTGCTTCCTACAGTGTTTCTATGTTCATCTGTCATTCATTCTCATTCTTGCAGTACTCCGTTCCTCTCTCTCCGCTGGACAACCCTTCCACATGTATAGTGCAGCATTTGGGTCCTTTTCAAAAAAACAACAACAAAAAAAAAGGAGACACCGAAATGGAATGTTTTCCATAGCTAAAGAAAACATGGTGGTGGCATCTGAAGGGAACTGGAATGAATGACAGAAAAAACTACAAACAATTCAATGACATTCAGCTTCGTATAATAAAAACACCTATTAACATTCATCACAAAGTACAGAAAACGTTGAAGCCTCTGAGAGGCCCTGGGCCCAGATGAGGCCTGAGGTCAGAACTTAAAAAGGTAGAGGAGAAGTGGGGCAGGGGAATAAAAGCAATACATTAAAAAGTTTGGGATAATTTTTTTTTCTTGTAACCCCTCCCCGCTATACACGCTCACACGCACACACACACATACCCACACACGTGCACACACAGGCCTTCCCCATCCCAAATGGAAGCGGAAATAAAAAGAAACCAACCAAAAAAAAAAAAAACCAACAACAAAAAAAAATATGGAGTAAAGGCAGTGATAATCAACATGCAGTACTGTGCAAATATGTTGTCCATTGGAATCCTTAAAATCTGGGCAAAGACTTGATCTGCAGTTCAGGTGTACATGCTCAGTTTGATGTCCTCAAGTGTCCAAAATTGGCAGGACCTGCAGTCCACAGCTGGCTGCTAAATGTGAGTGAATCAGTTTAGCAAATTTACAACACTGATGTTGACTGTAAGAGAGGAAAATCCCAAGTACCAAACAAGTCCATCCAATGCACAGAGTACAAATTCCTTTTTTCAACAAAAAGTAGAAAAATCAAAAATACTCCCAAATGGGATACTTGATGGCACTAAGAGTTAACATATTTCATAGTTGTCAAAGTGGACTGAGAATCCTCCAGACTGTACAATAATGGAGAGATTTCACAGCTAAGTTTGACGTGTTCTTCCAATCTTCATTCTCAGGATAACGATGTCAGACATACTCATTCTATGTCCTCATTTACAGGTTCATCTTCATAATCTCTGTCGTGATCGAAATCTGGACTGTGGTTGGCTGTTGTCACTAAGGATAGCGGGCCTTCATTTTCATCTGGATCTAACGGTTCTTCTTTGACATGCACAGGGTGCCTGGAAAAAGGGAAACACGGTCAATCAGCAAGCTGCTCGTTAAAGAACAGTTCTGACAGCTCAGGTGGTTGGGGGAGCAATGCGAGGTGGGTTTGGGCGTTCAGAGCTGGCGTGTCAAGCCCAGGAGCTGCAGGTCACCGAGGAGAAGACCCTCAGCTTCTGCACTGGCCACTGGAGCCCAGCGGAGGCGACACCAGGCAGGCAGCACTCAACTTCCCCGGGAAAACACTCGGGGAGGAGCACCTCGATAGGTCTGCTGTCTTGGGACCGAGAGAAAACGCTCTCAGCTGACATATTAAGTTGATTAATACAATCTTTGGATAAATAAGCGGAATAAGCATCCGAATGGCAAAGCAGCAGTTTGTCAGCTCGCCGAGCCGGCGGAGGCTGGGCTAATCATCGCTCGCTGTGTGTGCGGCGGCTCTCGTTAACATGCAGAACCTGTGAGACAACTCTCCAGAGGACGACCCCAAGTGAGGTTCTATCATTAATCAACTTCAAGCAAACACAGCAAAGAGACACCATGATACATGCTTTAAACTCCAAATTAATGCATATTTTTACAAACTGTCAATAAGGGAAGAAAAGCCCTGCCAGGAAACACAAACAGAGAGGAAAAGGCTCGCTCAACACAACAATACGATAAGAAAGCACAGTCCTAACGAGAATAATAACGCTGTCAGCTGTAAACAAGGCAGAACATGATCCCCAGCTCACGGTGGGCACAAGGATGTACTGAAGAGATGAGATCTGCCAAATTTCTCATTACGGTACAGCACGTGAATAACCCGCAGGGGAACGGGGCTTGGCCATTCAAAACGGGCCTGATAACAATTGAAAAATGTTCGTAAATCATATTTACAACAAATCCTATACAAATACAAATTACTTTATTTTTGTGTGTGTGTTCGGCAGCTTTTGAAATGTAAAACAGCCATCTGAGTCAATAGTGTCTTGTTGGTGGGACTTTATAGGGAAGTAGGATTTTATTGACATTACCAAGTATTAATAATGCGACACAGCAACGGAGACCCTGTTTGCTTCCTAAATAATTGATGTTGTAGGCAATCCCTTAAAATAAAGTGTTAATGAGTTCAAGTCCCACTCTGTCTCTCATTGAGTTGATATTCACCTCCTAGAGCCTTGTTTTTTCCCGATGCTGGTTTAACCCCTTCATGCAGGCTACGTGAAAACCTAACTCGAAATGCAAACCTTCATTTCTAAGAACTTTTTCTCTCCTTGCACAGCTTTGCTTTAAAATGATTGATTTAAAATAGCTGCATTTTAGTTTATGTTCTGTGTGGATAGGAACGACAATACTGTTTGTACTCCACTGCACTCACGGACAGCAAGAATAAATCACCAAACAAGGAACATGTACTCAGTATTCACATACAAGCCAAAGGTAACTCAACCTATTCCAGGTGACCGGGGTGAACCAGTTGTACACCTGTAGTGTGCAAAGCATCACACCCTATTTATTTATTTCAGTGAGCCTGGATCAGTTTGGGAAGCATCTAACTTGCTGACTACACACATTTCTAATGTGAGCTGTGAATGCCTTTCAAGTCCCTGCATATTTCAACTTCTTGAGTTGTAAAGTGCTAGATCAATACTTAAGTATTAACTGCACCTTCCAGCCCATCCGACAAAGGAATGGTGGGGAGAAGTGATGCAGTATCCACATACACACACCTTTTCCCTTCAAATTCACAAGCACACATCCTCAGGAGCAAAGAGGTTCCTCTGCATGTCACAGAATTTTTGCAAAAATTACAAGGAAAGAGATGTTGCTTCTACAATTTTGACCTAGTTATTGAAAAAGGGGGAGGGGGGAGGAATACCAGGAGGAGACAATTCAAATATCAGAGGTTAAGAATTAGCTTAAGCACATCAGAAGTTCTGTGAGTGCCTCACCCTCTCAGAGGTGTGTGTGTGCTCACTGTCCCAGCAGCTCATGGCCCTAGCGAACGTGAAACCACGCTGATTATCTGCAACTAGAAAGACTTACATTATGAATAGGCTGTGGGGCCCCTCACTTGGGAGAAAACATGAAATGAAAAGCAGAAGAAAAAGGGGGAAAGAGCGGCTACACGTAGAGACCGATAAAGCGTGTGCTACTCGACCTTTATGGCAGTGATCCTTTTTGCTGCTGTTTTAATTTAAAAGTCTTGCTTGTTGGCTTTCTGGTTTTGATGCTGCTGCCGAGCTTATTTTTCATTTTTTTTTCTAAAAGTATTATTTTTGAAAGCACAGAAGGGCTATTCTCAAAGGACAGAGGAGAATGCGTGTCCCATGCAGCAGAGGTGGCCTCAGCACATGGATGGGAGTTTCTCCAAAGGCTGCTGAGGGGCCACGTCTTGGTGTCCCACTGCATCCCCGCGCCACCTCGGACTCGGCTGGAGAGCAGCAGTGAATGGGTGCCAGCAGGTACGATGGTACCCACTGCACTCACAACCACCCGAAATGCAGCGACAGCTCCTTCAAAGGTACCCGAACCTTTCCAAAGCAAACTCTGCTCCCTGCCTGGTTCTGTTATGAAAGCAGGTGAAACCAGGTGGTTTTAACTGAGTTTCCCTTTGAGGTCTGGGGTGGTTCCCAGAAGTCAAAAAACCCACAAAACTTCAGGAGTGAAAAGCAAAGCAAGCACTAAGTTATGAAAAGAGCTACTCGACCCCAAGCAAGACAAAGCCAGAGAGAGACACAAAGCCACGGGGAGGCACGGCCACGCCAGCCTCCTCCAGCAGCTCACGTGTTGGACAAACATCAGACAGCGAGCTTGGCAAAAACTCCATCCCTCAAATTAGGAAGGTTATCTGGGAAATACAACCCCCCTGAGGGAGAGATCTGCATGGAAAACACCCCCCAAAAAATTCAGCTCCGTGTGTACTCTGTCAGTTCTAACCACAAAGTAGTGTGTGAAGAGGAAACCTTAGCGAATTCGTGATTCTGCTCAAACATTTCAGAGTAACTGAAATAGATAAATTTAAATAAGCTGAAAGGCAACAGGAGATATTCATCTCTCAAGTCAGAATCTGCATTTACCACCTCACCAAAACCCCAGACTGGGGAAGGAAAACTTCACTTGGAGACTAAAGAATTCGGCCTCTTGAATTACAGGTAAATGCTGGGGTAGGTAAAAAGGAAAAAAAAAAGGGGGGGTGGGGGTGTGTTAGCAAAAAACAACGGTTTCCCATTTCTTCTTTGTAGTAGCAGAATTTCAGCATGTTCCTTTTAAGCAGCCGCCTAGGACTCCAGAAGGGGTTAACAATAAATAACCTTGCTGAACACAGATTCCCCTTCTTTTCACATCTGAGTAATTCTTTTGTTTGTCCACTCTGGGAACAGAGGAGTTTTTAATAAAGCTGACTGTTGTTTAAAGCCACTGAGTTCTGGTGGTGCACACAGCATGGAGTAGTTTGCTTTGTGGCTACCTTTGGAGCATATCAGGATGAAAGTGTTATGTCCCCAAGCTGTAATTATGCGACTACTTTCTAGTGTTTCAAAAGGAGGGAGAGAGAAGGGAGGAAAAAAAAAAACCTAGTCGTGGTTCAATGTGTCATAAAAAGGAAACGAATGAGTGGTAATAAGACTTCAGCTAAAGTGTTAGACTTCTTAGCTGTCATGTTAACAAGGTCCTTTAAACCTTACAATAAAGTTTAAAGCTTGATTTATTCTAATATACTGAAATTGTTTAAAAAATAATTTGCATTATGACAAGGAAATCTGTTCTGAGAAAAAAAAAACCCTGAAAATGTCATTAACAAAGCAAGCTGATGGCAAATCAGCAGTGGCACGGCATCTGGAAATCTGCTGTTGACTCGTGATTTTATTTAGTAAACAGGGTGAAGCCCGCAGCGTGTGGATGGTGTTCTGGCTTTAGATCCCTTCAAACTACTGAGAAACACCGTTTTAACGGGGGAGCTTGGAGGCTGCTATTGGAACATCACCCAGCCACATTTTACTTAAGCAAAAAGAAATGTTCAGCAGAGAACACATATATTATCAATTCTGAGAAAATGAAAACACTCAGGAAACAATCATTTCCATATTACAACAGAAAATTGGATTTTCTGGTGAATAATGAAAATGAGGCATCCCTCCCCCCTGTCCTCCTCTCTCTCCAGTATTTGTTCTGTGCCCCTCACCTTGGTATCAATGTGCTAAGAGATGATTATTAAGTGCAACAAAGGCCACAGCTATGCACAGGTCTGGAAGATGTCCTAGCCTGTTTCAACTCGGTTATTTTTCCCTCCTCGCAGACTCTTCAAAGATAACGAAACCTTAGGTGAAATGAGAAGTGCATGAACTACACTAGCCTTGAACTTGCAAAAAAATAATTACTTGGATTAACGCAACATCATAAACGTTCCTCCCTGTCTGTTAGGCCAGGAGAAACCCTTGGGAGAAGCCGTGTTTCTGGAGAAATGCCACGTCCCCCCACTCCTCCTTCACGCCAGCCCTGCGTGGTCAGGGGCAGAGGATAACAGACTGTGACTCAAACTGCCTCGAGAGGAATCCGTTTGTGAGCGGCAGAAAGTGTGTCATGCAACGCTACTTTGGGAGAGATAATTAATACTGCACAAACAATCACTGGAAAAGCTAAACACATTATTTGAATGTTTTGAAGTAAATGGTACAAGACAATGTTTAAATTAATTATTAATTAAAAACGAATGTTGCCATCTTTAAAGATATTTTTTTTTTTTCTCAAAGCACTTTGTGCACTGATTTAAAATGCTGCAATATCAAAGTATCCCGAGCCTCAGATTCCTTTGTGCCCCCTCCCCTCCAACAACACATTATGCAGGTGAGAAACTTTTTTTTTTTTTTGCCATTAAATGCTAATTAGTTTCACAACTAATTACTACCGTGGTATTAGGTTAACGTTTTTTCTACTTTTTGATTCAGACTTACTTTTGTAAATCCCTTATTCAAATTACTTTGAAGTGAAAAGACTACAAATTACTTCTCTTTTTACTGCGTGACGTGAGCGGCGGGGAGCCAGCCGTGATTTACAGGGACAGGGACAGGGCAGGGGAAAGGCAGCGGGGCTCGCACGCGCTCCCTCGCACAGGTAGCCAGAGCTTTTACACAGCGACAAGACTTATAAACTCCGGCTTCCTCGCCAGCCACCAATTACCTGGGATGTAATTTGAGGGGAGGGGGGAATTTACAGCTTCGCAAACTCACTCCGTCACCCCATAAATACCGAACACACCCATCGGGGCATCACACCCTTCCTGCCTTACCCTTTCCTGTGCCAGCTCGCTGCCCGGGTGCCACTCACGTGGAGCCGGGACGGAGATCCCCCATCACTTGGTGCTGTTATATATGCACTCGTTACACTGCCGTCTGTTCCTATAATGCTCCTATTAATTTTCCTTTTGATTTTTTAAGAGCAATCTATAAATCACGCAGACCTTCACGTGTGCCATCGTTAATGCTTAGCAAGACCCTTGTGCACCAACTGGGGTTTTTTTAGACCCACCTAACATGCCCATTTCCCAGCTCTGCCCCACTGGTGTGCTTGTCACAGGGACCGAAGGGGACAGAAATCAGATTGTTTTCGCTGAAGAAAGCAGTTACCTAGGAGGTTTGCAAGGTTTAACGAGAACTACAAATAAGTGAACAATTTTATAGCTCTGTGTGCCTGTCAGACTGGATTGAGCTGATTTGTTTCATGTATATATAAATATATTACCAACTTATATATTCTAATCAACCTAAGCATGTCCCCACATGGAGATGTCTTCTCTTGCTGCTCCACCCAGGAACCTCAGGAACCAGCCACGAAGGCCTGCAGAGCCACACTTCAGCAGACAGACAACACACACACCCCTCTGCTGTACTTACATTGCTTGCATAGGGGAACGTCCTGGACTACTGTCACTCCCGTTACTGTTCGTATGCTCCATTGCACCGTTAAGCTCTTCCCTCATCGCGTTGGCTAAATTGCCCAGAGTGGGATTTCCCATGGAAGCAGTAGTGTATAGAGGTATACTGTTCTCAGCCATTGAAGCCTGCCAGGGACACAAACAAATACATGAAGAGCCATGACTAACGTTTTTATACTTTGCACAACACGCTCACTTATTCCAAAACATCCTCCACATTTGCATTATTTGCAATTACCACTTTTTAAAATATTGTGCTTTCTGACAGGTATTACCACGATTCCACCAAGGGAAATTTAACATCATTTACATCTGGGTTTAAGCATTCATAGCTGCACTGGCTTGTGAGAGGATGGAGCTTTCCACTCCCTGCTTGGAATTACATCCCCTGGAAAAAATAAAACGTCCTTTTCCTATTTTCATTTTGCAAAATTATGTTTGGGGCTTTCTGTTTTTTTGTGGCTTAGGCTTGGGTTTTGTTTTTAATGAAATGGGGAAAAGAGCTGGCACTTGCTCAGCTGATAACTCCTTCCCAGCAGAGCAACGGGCCCCGGGCGGGAAGGCAGCCTCACTGAGCTTGGCTCTTCTCCTCACCAAGTCGCAGTGATGCACCTGAGTGCTGAACCAACCCATGTGAAATATTTTAAGCCTCAGCAACTCACCTCTTACCTTAGCCACTACAGATCTGACCGTTTCATTTCGATTTTTCCTTGTTCTAAAGAAATACCATGCAGAGGCACATGGGAGTTAACTTTCTAAATGGAAATCTTTGTAGGAAGAGAATGAACTGTTACATATTTTCCTTCTGATTCCCACCATTCTGCATGCTTAGACTGACTGTGTGTCAGCATTAGCTCACGGTGATGGCACGGTCCCGTGCCCAGCACGGCAGCGGTGGGAGCGCAGAAGCCCCACGAGCTGCAGGAGCCCAGTGTTTGGTGGGGATGGGATGCACGGCTTTCCAAGGCTGTAGCACCCAGGGACTGGAAGGACACCCAATGATTTCACCCATCCCAGCTGGACCTGGCTGACATCATCCGCAGGCCTCCCCTGCTGGAGAACCACAGACAGTGGCTTGGCAGCACTCGACCTGCTCCAGGGGGAAGTCAGACAGCTGCAGAGCCAAAAAATCCATCAGGCTCTGGGCCTGCATGATGCAAACCCTGCCCGTGGTGGTGGGGTGGAAGTGATGCACACGTACTCCCCACCGAATGCTCTTGCCTGCTCCTAATTCATGGAACAGAACTTGCTTGCTGCCATCGGAGCCGGCAGAGTTGTTCCCAGGCAAGCAGAGCCAGAGCCCAGGCGGGGGGAACTGATGGGGGGGAGCATGACCAGCCCTGACTGCAGCATCTTCAGGAGCACAGCCCCTTTTATTCTCTCTTACACTGACCTCTCCATGTGCAGCCCTATGTGTCACACGTGATTACAAAAGCTGTTCTAACGGGGAGGATTATTTTTATCTTCTTGATTCAACAACCGGCAAACTCATTGTGATTAGGGGATGCAAAAAAAGGTTCACATTTCCTGCACTTGGCAAAATAATGACTCAAGTTCTTCACCCATAGTGATAACTTGTAATTGCAGTAAAGCAATTTACTGGGGGAGAGGTGGGACATGAGGAGTATCTGCTATAAAGATAATAGTAGGGGAGAGGGGTGTTTTGGGAGCCCCTGGCTAAAGGAGGACCTGTCTCAGTGCAATTAATATTGATCACCCTCGTCTATTAGAGGGTCCACAGCAGCAGCAAATCTGGCCCAGGCTCTTCTCTCCACCAACTCAGTTCACATGATGCTAGGGGGGTGCACCAGGTACGTGCCACTTCCAGGAGAGGTGGGAAATGGAAAACAGTTTGGAGGTTATCACAGAAGACAAGAATGGATGGAGATGACGACAACGGCACGTGTTTCAGAAATAAAACACGAACAGTTCCATATGATAAGCATATTAATTGGAATTAGTCACATAGTTAACAATGTGAAGAAATGCAGGATCATTTCGTTTTTGCCTTTCAGCCTCATGAATGCAAAATGTGCTTGTAATCTTAATACTATTCAAGAGACAAAGCAGTCTTTAAAAATCACACTTCACAAGACTCAAGGGAAAATAAGTTACTAATGAATGGTATTTACAGTTGCTTCATTTAAACATGCTTTCATTTGCTTTTCAGAAGTTACTGCATAAACTCCAATAATTAGGAGAAATGTAGAACATTGCTTTTCTCTCAATAATCTGTTTCTAGGTTCTGAAAAGAGAACTCTGGTAAACCTTTCACAAAACATGGTTGTCCAAGCAAACATCCATGGCCATCAGTGAACTTCCCAAGAAGCGACCCTCAACAAACAACCGGGGTGTGACCGTGCGTGGTGTTGCCCCTGGATTAATCTGCACTTTGTGGGGCTTGAACCCCCATAACAAGTATAAATTCAGGGCATGGTAATGCATTTGTATCTTTGGTTCGTATATGAAATACTGACTTCACCCAGGGTTTTTGAGATGGGCTCTGGAATTTGTAGGGAGGGGAAAAAAAATGCCAACCTGGCATACAGCACATGAAAAAGGGCTGGAGATGTGCATACTTTAGGGCTGTAGGTTATTAATTGTGCACTGACACTTTGTGTATTTCTACGTGGTGAAATGCAAGAATTTTGTCTTACAATACAGTTTAAACCTATAAAAATATTTTTTTTTTCCATAGGAATTGTGACGTTTATTTTTTACCAACAATAGGAAGATATGCAAAAATAGCCCTTAAAAGAAAAGGGGGAAAAATGATCTGCTTTCTCTTTAAACCCATGAACAATAGAAGGTCACGTGCCGCAGTATCCTATCATTCAGCACATTAATAGCTGTGCTAGAGTAATTACACTTGTGGTATTTTTGCCTCAAGTGAAATTCTGAAATAAGAGGATGGAAATTATGATACTGCTGATAAATATTAATAAGTGAACTTTTAATTTTTTTGCCACAATATTCAAAATGCTAAGCATCTAGCTAATGCTGAAGCAGCCTGATATGTGTTTGCCTCCAGGGACTATGATGCTTTATGCACTTAAGAAAAAAGTTTAACGGAATTAAAATTTAATATCTAATTAGAGCAAGGCTAATATATTTTGAAATGAGTGGGGAAGACACACGCCTCTGTTGCATATTTGCTACAGTCATTAATCTTACCTGTAAAGCAGCATTGAGAGGTGTGCAGTAGGTGTGGCTGGTCTGTATGTTTTTAATAAGAGAAGGGTTACTGCATAAGAAAAACATAAAAAGGAGAGTTAAATGCAACCAACTTCTGTGCGAGCGTTTCAAGCCTGTAATGCTTCCTCCCACACCAGAAAACTAGAGCTGAGACTGTTTTTCCACACAAGTTCTCTTTCGTTTCACTTTTTCTTCTTCTTTTTTTTTTTTTTAATTTAAAGAAAATATCTGTGTTTTAGTATATAGTTATCATATTTGCCTTTACTAAATAAGGAACATCATTATCTCTCCACGTTACCTCGCCATGTGTTCTACTACCCTGCGTTAGTAGCACATCT
This sequence comes from Podargus strigoides, assembly GCA_028020825.1. Lineage (NCBI taxonomy): Eukaryota > Metazoa > Chordata > Aves > Caprimulgiformes > Podargidae > Podargus > Podargus strigoides. Next base: position 4,707,634 of record CM051629.1, on the reverse strand, counting down.
TGGCATCTCTGCTCATTTTAGCTGTGTTCAGGAGAAACTCTCCAACATTCGTCGGGACTGGGAGGCAGTTACCGTGTAAAGGTCCATCCTGAGGAGGCTATGATCAAAAGCATCGCGGGACATTTTAAAGACTACTTCATGCAAATCATGCTCGAAGTCGCTGGCAGCGGAGTCCCTTGTAACGGAGCAGGGGACAGCGACAAGAGAGGGTTTAAGCCGCCTTACGTCCCACCAGGTAACTGGTGAGTGGTCCACTGCCTACACCATCACCCCAAAGGGTCTGTGGGCACGGAGGCATGGAGGGCAGTACAGTGGCACCGCAGTGAAGCGGTACGGACCACACAAAACACCATGCTGCCCTAAAGGCCATTTCAATAAAAAAATATCCTGGTGTGCCATTGCAGACCCTCACTTTAGTGATTTTAAATTTACATAAGGGGCTGGATTTGAGGAAAATGAATGCCAAGCACATCTGCTCCCTCTTTAGCAGGCATCTAAATACCACTGGTTCCACCAGAGGGGGAAAATAAATCAATAATCAAATACAAACTAGATAAAAAGTGCCAATGCAAAAAATTCCCAAAGTTTTATCATCACTGGGCATTTTTGGTTTTTTTTTCATCTGGGTTTAAATCCTGGTGAGAAAAGCCTTAACTGAGTCCCTCCCACAGGGACCTGCAAGGTTCAGTCGCCCTGGAGAGATGGCCTTTGGGTAAAGGTCAAAGAAAATTGCTCTGAGAACCCCAGGAATATCTGTGTACAGTTGTTGTAGCCACAGGATGGGCTGTTGATCATAAGCTTTACAGCTCGTCTCACTGCACTTCCAAACTTTTACAAGTTAATTCAGCGTTTTGTAGGCACCTTATGCTCTTTCTGATTAAGAGCTGCAAAACAAGGCATACAACTGAAAGCAAAGGAAAATATCAGAATTAAAAACTTATCTGAAACCTTTCCTGGCATATACCTGTCTTCCTGACAGGTCTACAGCAGCGTACCTGCGCTAGCGTGAATAATTGTTTTAGTCTACATTGCACTATAAACAAATGCTACCACAAACATGTCAAAGCAGAGTTATTACTACAGGCATCTGGATTATCAGAGTAGGACACACAAAATACACATAACAACCAAAAAATTTAGTTTCTTTAGCAGCAAAGGTGATGTCACTATTCCATGAAATGCAAGTCTACATGAGATGGGTAAACCATGCAAAGCAAAGCAACAGCAGAAAAAAAAAATTAAAGCAAGTAAAAGCTCTTACTGTGCAACAAGCTCGCCAAAGTTTTCATCAGGGCAGTATTTTCGAGGACGGCCTCGTTGAATATGACGGCCACGTTTAAACTCTTCGTCATCAACAGTCCAAAAGGACCCAAACTCATCCTCTACTCTGATAAAGCACTTATGCAGTGAGAGGTTGGTGCGAATGGCACCCTGGGACAAGAGCAGCAGCAAAGGAGATGAAGTGGAAACAAAGGGACACGGGATCGGGGACAGAACAGACATCAAATACAGGGAAAAGGAAAAAGAAAATAAAATGCAATAAGCATAAGCAAATGGTTTGTGAGGGTTAATATGCATTGCCACCTAAAAGCTACTAGCATGTGATGCAACAAACACCAAGCAAGCAGGGTCAGGGTACTGGTGGGCATACAAACAGTAGTGATGAGATGTTTGTCTTGGTTTCCCTTAACTGAAACAATGCGAAACCACCTGTGGTTGGTCTAACACCAGCTAGCAGCCAAAAGCCTCTACGTTAAACTGTAAGCATGATCCAAGCTAGGCTAAGAAGTTCAAACATGGTGGACATACCCACTGATCTTTTGTGGCCTTCGTTTTTGGAACTCTAGTTCATCCACTGTCCATACTGCCCCTTTAACGTTTTCTACTCGCACAAAACACTTGTGAAGACTAAGATTATGACGCACTGCATTCTGCAGCAAGTATAAAAGAGAAAACATTCAAAAACTTTCTATGAGAAAATGCTCATCATTGTCCAAGAACAGCAGCACAGTCAGCGTGACAGTCCTCATTTTGCAACGTTAAGCCCCTTCCCCTCCCCGCACCCCCTTGCTTCCCCCGGCTCTTTACATCTTATTTTTGCAAAGACAAAATAAATATAAAAGCTTAAACCCAAGATTAGAAAATCAATTATCCCCAGTGTGAATGAGAAGAGCCATCATTTTAAGCATGCACATTTCATACAAGAACATTGCTTAAAACATTTTCCAAACAAATATATATACACTCTGCAAAGAGAAACTTCTCTCCTGGAAAAGAAAGCAGTTAAAAGAACAGAAAGGATTTCATGTAAGTACAGACAGCTCAATTTAGCAGCGAGGCACTGGGGCTGGTGTTGCTGTGGTTTCCCACAGCTGGGCTAATGTGAATCAGGTGCTGAACCTCCCTCCACACCCACGGCACGGCCCGGGGGCTCGGGAGCACCCCACTGGCCAGCATGGCACCGACTCCTGCCTCCACGGCTTGCTCTTATATGGAAGTTGGCTCCTGTTTCTGGCAGGCTACTGTACTGACTGATCTGAGTCTCTGCCAAGTGAAAACATGAGGAGGGCTCTTCGAAACAAAGTGATAATATCCCCACAGCTCATCACCCAGAGGGACCCACGCTCATGGCATCCGATGCTCAGATGTCCCCTAAGCAGCTCAGTGCTGGGGAAGGATGAGCCTGGCCAACCCCTCTGATGTGCTTGGACCTTTGCTGCAGCCGGACACAGTGGAACACCTCGCTGTGTCACAGCAAGCTGTGGCTGTTCTGTCCCTGCTCCCTCTGAACCGGTGCTCAGCGCCTTGTTATTCCTCAAACGGAGTGCCGTGCTCCTTCCCCGTTTTAGGAGTTTTCTGAGCAAACACCCTGCCACAAAGCCACTCGGAGCTGTACGTGGAGCCTGTCCCCAGCGCTGCTGAAAGGGGTTTGGTAAACAGGGAGAAGAGGAGAAGCCATTTGCTGAAAATATGCAGGCGAACAATCTCCATCCATCATCACTGGCACCATTGATTTAGTCAATCTGGTTGACTCGTTAGCAGGCACACCGCCAGCCAAACACATGGCCTGGGTCTAGGCAACCAAGAGACTACAATTTTTTTTTTCTTCCCTCCTCTTCTTCTTTCTCTCTCTTTTTTTTTTTTTTTTTTTTTAATGAACATCGGGTCTGGATGGTGAAAGGCAGCTCTAATCATGAATGTCTAAATCACTGTGCAAACAAAGGGTACGCACAGTGCATTTGTCATGTAAATTAAGAGGCAGTGGTGTGTGTGCCCGGGAGGGGAAGGCTACGAGTCTTTTGCTACTTCTCCATTTCTCTGCAATCTCTAGCACCATCCCCACGCTCAGTCCTTGGTGCGGGGGAAGAGTCAGGGCTCCAACTGCCTTTGCTCAGCAGATGCTTGAGTGCAAACACGTCTCCTCTGGCTGTAGATGCCTGATCTCAGCTCCATGGCAGGGTCCGGGCGTTTGGCTTTTCCACACTGATCTGCTTGTGAACTGGTGGGAAAATAAAGCTGGAACACGCTTTTCCCCACAGCAAGGCAGAAATCTAGCAGAAAGTCAACCTGTCCATCAGGGCTGCTTCCTTCTGCCCTTACTTTCTTCTGTTCTTATTTTTTATTTTTCTTTTTTTCCCCCTCCCACCTCTCCCAGATTTCACTACTTTTGAAATTTTTGGCAAAATCCCTGATTTTGAGGCGGAGGAAAAACATGCAAACGCCCCACACCTTACGGGCTAAAATCAGCTAGCTCAGCAACTGCTGGTGGGTGCCGCACTGGTGCAACCCGACCCAGAGCTGCCGGCCCCCATCTGGGTAACTCAGTCAGTTTCCTGTGAAAATGGGAACACTGTCAAGTCTGGAGCAAAATGTAAGAATAATAAGGCTGTTTCCCCCCAGTGAAAGCTGATCTTGTAGTTCATACAGCAGTTGATCAAACGCACACAGCAAAGTTCAGCGAAGTGAGTCCTTGGAGTTTGTAAACAGTCCCTAAATACAGGGTTGAGCAGAAATACTTGTGTTCTTCTTTAAATAAATTTAATGCTGGAGAAATTCTTTACAGTCTCTTGAAGTCAACGTGCAATTGATGGTTGAGGCTGCTGGATCGGGCTCTTGCTGAATAGGTTGACACAAACAAGTTGAGTGTTTGCAAGATGTCCATCAAGTGATGCCCTCACTTTCTATTTTCCATGTGACCACTTATTTAAGGAATTCACAGCAGATAAAAAATGTTTTGTTTCCCCTGCCTCTGGATACTTGCTATCTAACAGTTTTATTTGAACACTACCCCACCGTTCCAGAGCCACACCTGCAGCCTGTGCCTCATGGCTGCGACTCAGTGCCAGCAAATTACTCCAAAATATAAAAGCAAACAGACATTGCCTCTGACCTGTCAGAACCAGTTCACAGTGCTCCCCCAGCAATCAGCTTAACAGAAAAATTAGGAGCTATTATTGTAAGATTATATATTTACCTTGTTAAAAATATTTGTATGCAAGCCACTTTTGCAGAAAAATTACCCTGAACATGCTTGAATGTAGCAAATGAAAGGGTTTGTTATTTTAATAACTGCTCAGGCTCTGCTGTACTGCATTTTGGGAGAGAGGTTCATTTTTTAAAGGTCTTTGTTCCTGCTCTCTTCTGTGTTTTTGAAAGAGGGCCCAGGGAAGCTTGCCCACACCAAACCCTGACCCTAAACTTGGGAACACTGACCCAAACGCCCCCTAAGCATTAGCTGAAGGTGAGCGCAAATCAGCACGTATATATTCAAATGATTCTGATTCTGCAATTAGCCCCTTGTGCTTGTTCTGCGCCCCGTGGGCTTCCCGTCATGCCAATCCAGAGCTGCATTTTCATCCCTGCTGTTCCTGAAGGCTGGCATGAATCTGAGCAGTCTTCAGCATGAAAACCTCCACTACTTCAAGCAGTTGCCAATTTTGCCAGCGTTGGAGAAATTTGGGGTGAAGATTCTCTTCCTGGGCAGGTGAAGCAGGACCTGGACATCTGCACAAGGTCAAGGTATCCAGGAGGGGGTCTCTAAATGGTACCTGCCTCCCTGGGACACACCTTGTCCTTCTGCAAGCCCGAGGGCCTGCAGCTCAGCCTCCCTCCTCCTCCTCTGCAGAAGCACACTGTAAGTGCACACGGCTTCTGGGACTGGATTTTACACGATGCACAAAGCTAATTCCTAAAACCAGCCTCACAGGAGATACAGCCAGGGCTGTCTGCTGCTTTCTTCCACCCCACCCTCCACTTCACTTCCCTTTGCTGCTGGAATTAAATAGGATTTTTACTTTAGCACCCACACCTGCAGCTGCTGAAAAGTCCTACTGGAACCACTCCAGCAGCAAAAGACAGGCAGGTCTGAAAGGATTTTAAATCAGGGAAAGTTAATTTCCTTTCTGGATAGTAAGGAAGCTGCAAAGTGACACACTGCTCATGTTTTCCAACTGCAGTGAAGAATCAAAGCAGGAGTCAAGACTTTTCCTGAACCTAAATGCTTCTAGACCAAGGTTGAAAATGTACAAAATTGTGTTGGGATCTGAATTAAATGCAAAACATTCTGCTAAAAAACCAAGCTAACTGCCAAGGACCATTTTTAGCTTCATCCGCTGAAGGAATTAATCCTAAATGCAGGCTGAGACAGGAAAACCAGAAAGAGCTGATGAGACAGCATGTATGGGACGTACTTATCCTACCTGGTCATTTGAAGTAGTTTGAGAGCAACAGAACTGTCGAGATTAAGAGAGGCTCAAAGTACTGGGGTGCAATTTTTACAGCAATACAAGATCCTATTACCCTCACACTAGCTTCAGAAGCCAGTGGTGGCTGTTATAATGGCATCTGCAAGGGAAGGAGTGTACCCCAAAATATAAAATAAAATTAACTCCCCAGACCTTTTATCTAATAATATCTGAGATGGTTATGGTAGGACATTAAAGTGCCAAATACCAAGTTTATTTTTCTTAAATACAATTCTTATTGTGGGGCTTGCTTCTTGCATAGTATGTTCAGTAAGATGTGTGATTTTTTTTTTTTTTTTTTAGAAAAAGGAAGTTTATAACAGATCTGTGTATGTAGTTGAGAGTCAATGGAAAGAAATCCACTTATCTATAGGTCCTAGGAAAAAAAAAGTGGTTGTTGTGATTACAATCTGCATAACTAAATAAAGAGACAAACAGTCTATCTCTACTGACACAATAACTTTACCTCTTTTTTTTCTCCCCCTAATACGTTCCAGCTGAAGGGCTTGAGTTTCACTGCTAGCAGCAACCACACAGAGGAACTCGTGGCATAATCACAGAACATAAAAGCCAATAATGGGGATTCAATTAGTGGTTTTCAAAGGCAGAAGAATTTCTCTGCCAAATATCAAATTGTTCCTGCAGATAAGGCACCCAGTGCGTGTCAAAACTGCCGATCTAAATTTTCATGTCCACATGTCGTTACAATTTGTTATGTCATCAGCAATGTCTATTCTGTACGTGTCAGACACCAAAGGCAGGAGGTGCAGGCGGGCTGAGGCTTACCTTCCACGTCGCCGCGTTGCGTCTGAAGTAAGCGAACATTCGTGTGAACCAGTTGTAGATTTCGTTTAGTGTTAGCTGTTTTTCTGGAGACTCGAGGATGGCCTTGTGAAGCAAAGCGATTGCGAGATCAGTTATGAGCACACCAGTACAAAATACACTCACAGTTTTACTTCACCCAATACAAAAAAAGGAAAGAAGGGAAGAAAGAAAGAAGAGATTTGGAGGAAAAAATCCAAAGGAGGGTTTTCACAATATGAACTAAGATTAATGGCTGTATTTAACAGTTCAATGGCAAAATTCAAAATGGAATTATCTAATTGTTTTGAGTTTTTATTTCTGTTTCCTTACAGAAATATTAATTTATTAGTCATTCATAAAGCAGAATCAAAGAGAAATGCAAAACATTTCACTAGCTGATTAAAGCTCAGTAATTATTTAGAGCTCAGATTAATTCTAGGGATCAGAGATTACTGTAGCTTGTGATAATTGACTTGCCATCTTTAAACAGGCTCATTTTCACTGTTGTGTGAAATGAATTTCCTAATAATCACATCGTATTGTAATACTTAATCAAAAGCAATTATGTTATATATTGCAGTTCTAAAAACCCTTATAGTAAAGGTTTGAGCATTTGAGCACGCTTACAGACCAAAGGTTTGAAAATCTATTTAATCCAGAGTGTGCACATATAGGGAGATATTTTTTTCCTAATCCAAATGTGTGTGTTTGGCTCAGCTTACCTGTCTAATTAAAGATGCATACGTGAATGGTGGTCTAACTTCTGCGTTCTTATAAAATTCTTGGTTCTGGGCAATATCTGCTAAATAAGAGTAGTTGTTCTGTTATCATCACAGCCTGCTGCTGTCAGGCTGCAGGCAACAGCAAGCTGCCCGACCAAAGGGGGCTGTGCCACCAGAACCCCTTTACCTGAAGAGATGGGGACGTTGTATTTATCCGAGTACCGCCTCCGGATGGGGCCGACGTTGTGCATGCTCGTGGTAGTGATGACCGACGGTCCCTGCGTGACGGGAGTGATGGGCGCAGTCGGGGTGGTGGGGGTATGAGGTAAGCTCTGCGGAGACGCCTCGGACGCAGTCTTGGAAAGCGTGACGCTCGATACCAGGTTCAGCTGCAGAGGGAAGGACGAGGGTTGTGTTACAAACAGCGGTTCTGGGTAATTAAGGGCTGCAGAGAATATTCTCAATAACGGAGTCTTCCTCAGTTCGAAGCAGACAGCACAGCCAGAGTGCCATTTGCTGTAACGTCTCCATCAGGAGCCAGCAAAGGGAAATAAATACATACATTTCCGGATAGATAGCACTAGTAATGTAAAAAATAGTCATGTAACCTGCTGCCAGAACTACAAAACTGTGGATTTTTATCTAAACCTTAAACCAAGATCTCGCACAGTACATAATCATTTTAATATTTTATTTTAGTTCCATTGTTTCACAACCTAAACCCTGCACGTCTCTTATTTCCATGCTATCATTATGCATGGCTTCTAATCAATCTTCTTGGATATTTCATTGAAGGCATCAGGCTTAAAATAAAAGACAAGACTTTCCTAGGGACGTACTAGGGAGAAATGCAATCTCTCTCTTCAGCATTTGGGCTTTTTTTTTTTTTTTTTTTTTAACTTCCCTCTGTTCATCCATTTTAAAAGCGAAGCCCAGAGTAGGTTAACACTGGAATAATTTAATTAATCACACTGCATGAAATACTGCGAGCGTTCAGCCCAGCACAAGTGGCACCACTCTTTTTTTTTTTTTCCCCCCTCCCAGGATGGAAGGCATCAGCGTTACCTGCATGGAGCCCAGCCGCAGGGCAGCATGCCACAACTGCCTCTGGGATTGTGTATCAAACCCAGCTCCAACTCAAGGGGTTTCCATACACAACCCTATTTATACAACCAGCGTCCACATTCCTCCCCAACCCTTTCTTTTTGCCCTACAATGCCCTTTGAAAGACGATGCTCAGTTTCAATAGGTCACTCCCCCTGAAGTATTTTAAACAAACAATCTGATCTCTTAACTACAACATCAGAAAACGCCACTGAGAAAAGGGCTCTTTGACGACTTCCACATTTCCTTCCCTCAGGCGGTTTTGCGAATAATATTGGTGAAATCCTGACCCCATTGAAGTCAGTAGCAAAATTCCTACTGAATTTAACAGGGCCAGAATTTTACAACGTTTGTTCGTGATTAAAATTCCTTTTTGCTGGACATTAAACCTTTTCAGATGAAGGCAAGGCACACTACTCGGCTATGCCCCCAAACATCTCATGTTTATCCATAAGGCACTGTATTAATTTTCCTCGTATGAAAGTAACCAGATAAGGGAACTCCTATTAGCATCTCTTAATAGCCACAAATAATATTTCTTTCTAAAAATAATAGGATTTATCCAAAACAAAGGTAGTGGAAAATAAAGGGCTCCACCATCACAGAAAGGATACCAACACACAAAAAAAGATGCTTTGCCTGCCAGCAGGAAATATTTAACACTTTGTGGCGAGGCTGGAGAGTGTGAATCCAGTGAGGGGTAGTGAGAGGTGATCATGAAATAGGGCTATTGATGTCCTAGAGACTCCCGTGCTGGCGTGAACTGCTCAATGCAAGCTGGAGGTGAGCACACTGGTCCCAGCCCCTGTAGTGCCAGGACTGCCTCCATGGGCTGCCCACCAGAGCCGGGGGTTTGTGGACTGGCATGATTTAAGGACACTGCTTAGGGACACGTATATAGTAATGTCTCCCTGTTACCCATCTATTACATATGATAAAAGGACCAGTGACGATAATAACAGTACCACTGACAGGTCTCACCATGAAATTAAATCTACTGTATTTTATCTCACTTTCTAAATGGACATTTTAACAGTCCAATAACTATGAGGACATCTGCATCAATTTTAAGAGCGGGTCTCCAGCGCCGGCTCGGCAGCCGGGCCCTCCTGTTGGAAAGATCACTGCTCGTGCTTCATCATTACAGCTCCAGCTACTCCATTTCAAGAGAGTCCTCTTCCTTTTTTAGTGTGTAAAAACTTAACATTTAATCTGTTTCTACTAGGGAACGGCGAGAAAGGATCCACAAAGGTCAGCGCTCCCTGCTTAAAGAACTGGAATCGAGTTCAATTTCTTTAGGCTTTTCAGCATAGGGAGCGACTAGGAATAAACACAGAAGAGGATGAGCAAAGGGGGGGGGCTTTAACAGGCTTGACAAATGACACTGTGATTCACACCCACTGCTGGGCTGCCACTAATAAGCTACAGAGGAAGCAGCCAATCTCAGCTAATTACCAGATAAAATTGTATTGTAAGGACTCTAATTAGGAGATGCTTATGGAGGTGATCTAATGATTAAACGCTGCATCCGAGTGACCCCACCATCAATGTGCAGTGGTGCAAGATGTCACCGGAATATTTTGTAGAAACAGTAATTTTATTTCAAGGAGGGGAGGCAGTAATATTTGTAATAATGGCTATGAGGTAAACTAATTAAAAGACAGTTCCTAAAGGAAGACTGTGGCTTTGAGCAGCTGTGGCCGTTCCAAAACAAAGTGCCAAATCTCAACAGAGGAGCTGCAGTCAAGTGGAAAATTTCTGCCTGACCTCTGCTCTCGCTATTAATTTGCAGGAAAACTAATGACACATATACATATTCCCACAAAATTGTTCTAATTGCTAATTTGCCAAAGGAGCCCAGTTTCCAAATTAAACATGACTGCAGTCTGTGAGGAAAGAGAGAACAAAAAGCTGGAACGCAGCGAGTCTGCTGCGTTTCACCTCCGACGACCATTTGCGAGCCTGAACCAACAAGTTAATGAAACACCACCTTGTCAATCGCAAGCAAAGCTTTTCCTTTTTCCGTGTTTTATTTGATGACACTCTCCTCTTCTAGCCAGGGTCCCATCCCTGCTACCAAAACACAAGCTGGGTCAAGGAGGAGAGGGCTGCACTCCCTCGCTGCTGCTTTCTTTGTTGCATCTATAACACGAAGGCTGAAAAATCAGTTGTGAATTAGAGCAGAATAACAACCTATGAATGGTGTTGGTTTTGTTGCCATCTTGAATTATTAATCTGAATGGTAAACTATTAAATCTTAATATTGGCGTCAATTAGAAACACAAAAGTGGTTGTGGATGATTGTACAGGGCAAAGATCAGGGAGGGACTGGGCTGGGAAGGTTTCCTTTCCTGATGGAAACTTGACACCGTTTCTCCCTGTTTGCATTTTCTATTTAAAAACAAGTTACTATGATTAGAAAAGTTGTTTGCATTGGTATTTTGCAAACAGCCTGTTTCCCACACACCGTAACTTGTGGATGAGGTACCACTGCTGTCAGAGGGGAAGGAGCCCAAGCCATGGAGTTAGCACTTCACTGAGCAAGAACTTCAACGAGGCACAACGGGGGGCGCCCTCCAAGCACGCTGGAGAGCACAGCCCTTGCACCAACCAGCTAAATGTTTTAGTAATGTAATGTAATGTGGATGGGGGGGATGGAGGATTTCCTCCAGCCCTGAAAAAAATCCCAAACCCAACAGAAAATCCCAAGAACAAGAAGGGGGGGGAAAAAAAAAAACCCAACAGAAAACCCACCAAAACCCCCAAGTTTTAGGACCTAAAATTCTGCATATTCTGTCCCTGAACTTTGTTGGGAGCTTTGCTGAGTTTTTTTTTTTTGAGAACAGTTCCTCATACTATTTTAACTTAACCATAAATGCTGTAATTGTTTCAGCATTCAATATCCTGCTTAGGATTTTATTATTAACTTTTCCTTTCAAGAAAGAGTCATCTTCCTATTAAAGGTGAAGACTGAGTCATTTTCTTTCTTTTTCTTTAGATATAAACAAGGCAGAGAGGTAACCCTCTCCTTCACTTCGTAACATCGGTTTCCAGTAAGTGGCTCTCCCACTAGGGCTACGTCTGATTTCTTTTTCTGTAAATATTTTACATGACAATAGTGGCTGCACATAAAAAAGCCCCGGAAACTGTTTTAAAAGAAAAAAATAATAAATACATATCTATTTTAAGTGTCACAGTGGGGCCATGCTGACTGCTGCAGGGCAGTGACAACTCTGCAATGGACGCTGCCCCTCTGGTCCCTACTGGGGCTGAGGATTTACCTGCACTGAGTTCCTGGGACTGAAACACTCTGGAGCAGAGACTCCTTTTCGAGACACTGAGAGTGGGGGAGAAAGCCAGCCCTGGGCCTGAAACTTCGTTAAATACTGTGTCTTCCTCTCCTGTTCCAGCCTGGACACATTAGTGTGTTAGAAGCAGAGCCTGGCAGGCAGCAGTCACTTAGCAGGTGTTGTTATTGGCAGGAACACTAAGGAAACCGAAGCTGAGGAGTGAGACTTAATGAAAACCAGTATATAAAAACAGCTTTTGTTGTGCTTGAGAATCTCTCTTTATTGCTGCGTATCGTTATTTTTTTCAAACTATAAAGTACGGCTACAGCAGCTAAAATGCTCAGTCATTACCTCAACAGTTAAAATACTATTTTTTTTTTAATGCTTTGTTATTACAGTTGCTAAAAACAGTATTTCAAAACAATTGTAACTGCTATGCTTAGGGTAAAAAAAATACATTAAAGAAGGGACATCTTACAGTGCATTTCATTTAAAGTGCCAAAAGTTTCTTTAAAAGTTTTCTGTCTATTTTTAAAAGATGGATATAGCACCTAGTATGCAGAAATTACTTGTTGGTTGATGCTTTTTCCTCTTCTTTCCCCTTCCTATGAACTTTGATGATAGTTAATCCCCCCAAAAGAAAGCACAGCTCCATTTCAACCTCTTGTGCTGATCACTAACACCAATGAAAACAGCACATAGGGGAAGGGACCTTAATAGCAAAACCAGAATGATAACTCTTGAGAAATTGTTGTTCTGGCTTTTGTGTTGTGGTTTGGGTTTTTTTATCTTGAAAAAAATTCCCCTTATAGAAACACGTCACTGCGTATTTCTTCACAGACAGCTTTGTTCTCACTTTACTTAGGCCTTTTAGTCTCACCAAAACAACACACATCGCAGCAATACAGACAACTTTGTGTGCTCCAAGCGTTAAGTTGTGAGATACTTCTGTTTTCTTTTAAAGCACTGCACCGATGGGCATTTTAATTATAAAGTGGGACATTTCTAAAGGTGGCGCTGAGCACTGCGCCAGCTCCTGATGTGTCCCCTCCCCAGCAGCTCCCCAGGAGCAGGGGAAGAGCTGCCCTCTGCAGCACACCTGGCATCAGCAGCCACCTCCCCACGTACGTACCCGTCTGCCAACGATTCAGGCCATCCACCACTACACTACATGAGGATGTGCTTAAACCTCATTGGCTTTAATGGGACTAAAGAGCTTTGTTGAACAGCTGTCTTGGTGGACACGAGCCACTCCACCACCCTTCCTCCCAAGGTCAAAATTACTACAAGGAGCTAAACCCGCTCAAAGATGGGGATGTGATGGATGGACATGGCTAGACCCAACAAACAACCCCTTCACTGAAGCTGGGTGAGTTTTGAATTGATGCACAACCACCAAGAACCTGGCTGTGGTCCAACCGGTCCAAACCCACCCTCTCAGCTACTGCCTGAAGCCCAAAAGGCAACGACAGGACCAGTGGTCAGTGTGGATTACCAGGGGCACGTGGGTAACACAGACGGCTCAGTCACCAATTCTACCTGCCAGTAACAAAACAGTTTAAGCACAAGCATTAAGATCCTTTAAGCAGAATAAAAACATTTCCTCAGCCATGAAAAGGCTGTAATTTTAAATCCCAATTCACTGCTATGTTTGGATTCGCAGCTGCTCTTTCCTTTAAAATCACCAATGTGCCGTAAAATATTAATTCTAACATACACCTTGCATTAGTTATGTTGGCAAAAAAAAAAAAATTAATTACTGGATGTAAAGAATACTTTGCACTGCAATAATGGTCATCAGATCTTTTTACCAAAGCCCTATCCCACTGAGTTGAAAGGACTAGGGTCTAGCACGGTCTATGCAGTGCCTGTGTATTTTTTTCACTAGGAAAGCACAATTTATGCAAAACACTATACTTCTACATTTTATAATTAATTTTCAAATGCTTCACCTATACATATTTTAATAATTTCTGATTTATCAGATGGTATCTATAATAAATTTTTCTATATTTCAATAAATGAAAAGAAGGCAGTTTCAATCCAACAACAGAGTGCCACACAATATAGGCCTGTCAGGCACCAATTTTTACTTCTAACATGTAAGTTAAAGGATAAGGAATTTATAATGCTGCCTGTGAACGAAACCACTTTTCATACACAAATGTGATCTTTTTTTTTCCAAAGGGTAATACAACAGTACATTTACATAAACTAATCCAAACAATCTATGTATTTGACAATGGCAAACCTCACACAGACTGCCTATTGTTGGTTTACATCTTGGAGTTCTTTATGTTGGCTTGTAACACTGCTCTAGCTGTCAAAGGTTTGACTTGGACTCTAAATAAATGGTTATAGAAGTGCTGTGCAGCGATATTGGACTTCTTTGCAAAAGAAAACCTGCTGTGTATGAATTCAAAAGCTATTAATTTTTCAGTCAAAAATATTCATGCCTATTTCTTTTAATAAAGAAACACTGTGCTGAGCAACTGAGAGATAATGTTGACTAGTGGTACAGAATTTTCAATAGAGCAGTTAAAAATAAATTTAGTAGGAGGTCCCCAACAAAGCTATAATTTTCCAGAATGTAAAACATTTTTAATACTAATCAAGACAGCCCTTTTCCCCCTGCGTTCACATTTTTTTTTTTTTCTTTTTCTTTTTTTTCCCCACTGCTTTTCCCTGTTTATTAGCCATTACCACTAATCTTCACGGCGACACCGCCTGGTATCTCCGTAGCCTACAACCCCCACGAAAGCTTCCTGCCCTCTGCGCCAGAGCATCGATCACGAGCTGCCTTGCCAAACGCTGCTCGCCTTCCTTGTGATTTCCTCCCTTTAGTTTGTAATCCTTCCTCCTGAGGGGCACCGCTGTTATGAAAGGCCTCAAGGCAGAGTGCTTTGAGACTCCCAGATTATTCCGCTGTTTTAATTTTTAATCCAGTAAGAGCTATAGAAACCAAACCTCCTCCCCATCCTGTTGGGTCTACGTACTTTGCCAACAATGCGCTGGAGCGTTTGCGTTCAGGCTGAGATGGATGCGAGGAACTAGGAGAATGCTATTTTTATAGACACTGGAAGTAGCTTCTACTCCAGAGGGCTGGTATTCACCAGATCAAGCAATTTTTGGCATCTCAACAACTTAAATGGAAGGGTTTATACCTACCATTCAACTCGCTCCAAGAAGGCACCGAAATTTCCCGTGGACTTTGACATCTGCTCCGGTGCTGCTGAATAGCCTGCAATTTTCTCTCTAGTAGCCTCCCTATGCACTTCTGCAGCCATTTATATTTCCAACTACATGGAAACTGAGAAATCCTTTTCTAGTAAAAATGGGTGCGCGAAGTGTTTAATGATTTTATGTTCTCTATCTCTGTAATGTGTTCTGTTTCAGACATTAATTTTGTCTACCAACTGCATCTTGGCAGGCTACCATATTTGCTGGGTTAATAGTCTGACTCCTCTTTATTTCTATTGCCATAAATCACACATATATGGGTGTGTTTGCTTTATTTATAGAAAAAAAATCAGTCAAAACAGATAAACCAATACTTTGTCATTATGCTGCATCATTGCATATTGATTAAAATTGCTAGTACTAACTATAGATTGTCAACGCTCAATTAATTTTCACACAATGACTCAAAGCAAAATCAAATAAAGCCAGTGTACCTTTAAATCTTACAAATCTTAAAATCAAGAAGCAAAGCACTCTCTCCATTTTGAATAATCATTGGAAGCTCTGAAGAACATTTTCAGCATTAAGAGGCTGAGAGAAAACAACAGCTGAGAGTTATTTTGGTCAGGGAGCGAGATGGTGGGTTTGCCTGGGCTTGGGGGTACCCAGGAGTTTCCCTGGGCTGCAAACTGGGGTGGAGAAGGTTTCCCTTCTCAGTTTCAACAGCGTAAAACTGATACTGGGTAACCACGATCATCACCGAAACACGCAGCTAGTCTCTTCTACTCTAAATGTCTGTCAGACAGGGAGAAAGCAAAATAAATATGTTAAATATAGTTTAATTACACCTCCTTCCTAACACTTCCTAAGATTTCACACAAGTCAGACTGATGCAAAGTGACTTACAGGTCAGGACGTGAAGCCAGATAAAGGCCCACTGCATCAGCTTCAGAGTAAAACTTCTTTCAAGCTCCCTGAAGAGAGGGGGAGGAGGAAACCTGGGTGCCCGTGGCGGTGCCTCCTGCAAAGCGGCGCTTTGCACCTCCTCACCACGGCCGGCTCCGAAGCGGGCACGCGTCGCACCACGCGCTCCGGGGGGGAACAGGAAAGAGAGGTTTGGTGTGAGGTTTCCTTTGCTCTTGGCACAGTTCAGTACTTACGGGCTGAGGGGTGGCTTTTGGTTCAGTTGACTTCACGTGCAGGTGTGTCATCATGGCTTGCAGGCGCTCTTTGTCTTTTGCAAGCTGAAAAAAAAAAAAAAAAAAAAATCCTCTGTTACTCACACAAATAAAACCCAGGCTCTGTTTATTCCTAATTAAACAGCTGGCACCGAGGCACGAGACAGAAGAGTTTTATTGCTGAGTAGTTTGGAAATTGTATATGGCCTATTTGTGAGGTAAAGCTAACGCGTGGTGCTGGGTGTCACTATTTCCCACAGCAAAATGCATTAGCCCTCCAGTGAGAAGAGCTAGACCTGCTGGCACCAAGAGCTTCACTCTAGCCCTGACAGCTAAAAGACAACAATGAATCATGTTTATTAACCAGCCCCACTCCAGCTCAGGAGGCACAGCAGAAAGTAAGCCAGGCAGTGACTCCAAGATGTTTTTTGGTCTGCAAAGAGGCAAACTCAAGTGGCCAAATGGATGGTGGTGAGCACAGAGACAGTGGTGGTTAAACCACATGAGGCACCTCCACGGGGCATGGCGAGCATCCTCAGCTCTAGAAAGCACCTTGCTCTTACTTGAAAAGGTGGCACAGCCCCTTGGTGGGTCACCCTGGGCTGCCAAGGTGGGAATGTGAGCCAGGAGCAGCAGTGAAGTTGCCAGCATCCCTCATCTCACCCAACGCCACAGGACCAATGCTTTCACCCTTCCTCATCAGTCACATCATGCCCTAGAGTTGGTGCAAAGCTCCTGCTCTGGATGTCTCTTGCATTTTTTTTGGTTGAGATCTGCACCCAGCTGGTGTCTGGGGATCACACCGTACACATCCTTGGCTAGGACGGCTTCCCAGTGCATTTCAATGCACTGGCCAGACACTAAATCTCATTATTTTTGGAAACAATACATTTTTTGTATGTGCGAATAGGGCTTTTGCCAGCTCCTTTTCAAAAAAAAATACAGTGGAAAGATATTAAGAAATAATACTAATGACAAAGGGGTGTTATTAACCTACATGCCCAACGTAAAGGCTCTTGTTTGCAGCAGGACTTGGATCAGCTTCTTACAAAAGACAATTTTTGCAGAGCTGGTTTTGCTTTAGACAAGCCAGATTCCTGGTGCCAAGAGGAGAACTGTGCTCACATTCCAGCAAAACTTTAAACAACCTGCCCACCTTATCACCATCATCTGTTTGTAGCAGTAAACTTGGGCTAAGTGTATATAAAAGGAGACTTGGTCATAAATCCCCATTCATAACCTTACAGTCAAGGTTGTGTTGCTCTTCACAGGGCGAGGGGTTTCTGACCATGCCAGAAAGGCGTCACGATGGGATAAAACTTGGCACACAGGTTACCAAGACAGGAATTAAATAAAGGAAAAAATATGGTGTCACCACCGTGTGCTCTCAAAGTGCAAAAGCAAAAATCGCTGGGCTTTTCAAACAGCTGCTCTTTTCTTGGTCAAAAATCTCAGTGGCAAGAGAGAAAACCTGACACCTCCAGCAGATCTCCTGCAATCTCATCACCAGATCCGTGCTGGACTTCACAGCAGAGCCGAAGGGCAGCGACGGGCTCTTATCGTAGCGCTGCAGCAGAAACTTCTCCCTCCGAGAGTCCTCTGAGGACCTCTTCAGAGAAAGGAGAGGTCTCACCCCCCAGCCGCCGTGCTTCACACAGAACAAATTAAACCCGAGGAACAGCTGTATCCTCAGCACAGCTCTGTTGTGCAATCTCTCACTCGGAGCCGTCGCTGGGCACACGGGCTGCTTGGCGGGGTCATCTCTGCGTGACATTCTGGTCTGCAGGCTACTGCAGAAGAACAACATCTCCCAGCCAAAATAAATAAAAGGCAGGCACCTGAAAGCTTCCTGCCTGCAGCAGCAGGAGGGGAAGGCACCCGGGCAGCACGGGCACACCCCGTGGTGCTTCCTCCGGGCCCCCCCGGCACCTCCCGCCCAGCGGCCGGGGTCCTGCTTTGTACCGCGCTCACCCATCGTCTCCGCGATGCTTTTAACGCCGTTGCGGGGGGATGGAGGTTGTTAAAGATCCTCTCGACATTTCAGGCAGGCACATGCTAGCATTTTGTCATAGTCTAGGAATTCAAACACTCACCCAGTTAAGGCAGGAGTTTAAATTATGAAAAATAGAGGTCTCTCAGTTTCAAAGCACTGAAGAGAAGTAAAAAAATCTGAAGAATTTCTTTAAACTGTTTTTCCCTTAGGTCAGGAAGCAGTAGTGATATAAAACTAGAATGTCACTGGTAGCCCCTCTGGTCAGCAGGGTCATACAAAAGAAGCCACGAGGGCTTGCTCAGCCACTGATGGGAGCAAATTCCTACAAGTGACACCCACTGGAGTACAGATGGCCCAGAAATGGGGATTATTAGTGAACATGCAGGAAAATGCTCTTGATCTACTGATAGCGTTCTTGGGCAAGGACTGTTCTGCCACGAATGAAAGGATCTGCTCTGTGTACAGAGGGTGTGAGGACTATTAACACAGTCCCATCTGAAGCCTCCTTCTTTTTTCCTATACCCATTTGGAAAGCTCTGCACAATGGGAGTTTTCAGATGGCCACCCAGTTCTCCGTGACCAGCCTGATTTTGGGAGGTTTCCCTCCCCTCTGTGAGGTACAAGCAGGGTGCAGGTGCCTAACTGTGGTTTGACAGAAAACACCTCCAGAGCAAGGTATGTGCTTTGCAGACTTGGACACCAAGACACACATGCCCTGCCCTGGAGAGGTTAAATCCTAAAACTACATCGGTAGGGAAGGCACAGAAAGCACAGGCCAGAAGGGGCTCAAGGCGAGGGGAAGGCACAAGAGCCTGGCCACAAAGGAGCAAGAGAGAAGGCATTAGGCACAGAGGACAGAGAAACTGCACAGGAGGAAAGTCAGACAGAAAATAATGGCAAGGGGCAGGAACGTGAAAATGGAAACCCAGTGAGGGCATTCAACAGGAGCAACACGGCCACATCAACAGGAAGGGGAGATCACTTCAGCAGCAGGACGTTGGACAGACCAAGGACAAAGGAGAAGGAAGCTGATCACAGGCAACGCAAGAGACGACCAAGACGTAGCCTCTCCCCTCCCGCTACGTGCCTAGTCGGGCTGTGCACTAGAGAGGTTTAAGATGCACACTTCAGGAGTGTCAGTGGATGCTTTAGGAACACAGGCCCAAGCAGTGTTTTCACTGAAAATGGCCAGCTGTCTTCATTTTCTCCCATTAGCAGATACTTTTTTAAACTTATCATCGCCTTGTTGCTGTTCGGAAATGTTTTTCCACTCCAAGGGGTGCTGCAAAATGGATGTCCTGTTCCAGCTACGAACTAGCTAAGGACAGGGATATGTTCCTGTGTTTGTGTTTTACCCAGCAGCCCAATTCTCACTATTTATAATGGCAACAAATGATCATGTCAGGACGGTTTAAACAAAGTGAAATATGAGAAGATCTCTACCTTGTCTGTGATATTTTAAGTATGTTTGTGATGGAAATGCTGAGACCAAAGCTTCGAGATCCTTCTGCAAAGGGACTTTTGCAATCAAAGACAAAACAGATCTGGCTTGTTTTTTTCAAAAAGTTCATTTAAAAATTACTTTCTTTAAAAGACACTGCACTTATCCCTGTCTACCACACTGATAAAACTATTGTGCATAAAACAAATAAGAGAATAAAGCAAAATGCTTGCGTTTGGGTCCATCACACTGAAAACCCGAAGTGCATCCCTCAGGTGGAATGAACTTGCTAAATTCTACCTCTGCCTTGATGGGGCTGTACATGCATGAAATGGTGTGGTGTTGGTCTTGCCATGGAGTTGGACCCTGAGCAGCATGTGATACTTCACAGCTCCACTGGAACGCAAAGCGTCTCGTCAGTGCTGAGCACCGTGGGTCAAGTGGGAAGGGCTCTGGGTCCCTCTCCTACCTAGCTCACAAACTCAGTTGGTCACAGGGATTGCTGTCACCACTCTGTTGGCAACTGCTCCACTGTGGGAGTATCAGATGAACTGTATTAATCCAACTGCTCCTGCTACAACACGCCGGGTGCTGTAGACCATGGCATGGAAAACCTGTCTCTAGGGCCAGACCTTTGTTTTATTACGGTCCTGTGCAAAACCAGGTCACAGCCAGACCAACTAGGTACTGGAGGGCAAATCCTTGAACATATTTGGGCAAGGGATGAAAGGAGAGGGAGAAGAGGGGAGTTAGAGGTACGTTTCAGGGGCTGGACCACCCTCCTCTTCCACCTATCCTTGCTGGCCAATGCATAGATGGTCTCTGTTATCAACATCTAAATTAAGCCTTCAGTGCATCCTATCTACTGCGCTATTATGATTGTTAAAAACAAATACAGAACTTTTTGGCCCTCACACCACTTTGCAATTATTTCTTGTCTTGGGGACCTTATGCTGCCTTCCCATGCAATGACTCTAAGCTAAGAGGAACTCCCCAGCACTAAACAGCTGTGAAGCTGTACCTGTCAGTCACTTAAAACAATCAGTAGCACGCACTGCTGATACATCTTTCAAAAATATTGTCAAGGGCTAATGGAGAGGTGGTAACCAAGTACCATCTCTGTGCTGTCCAAGTGTTAACACAGGGCATCCTCAGCCATTCCCAGCAACTGCAGGAGCGAAGGATTAATGCTTTTCAAGCTGACTGTAACTGAAGAATCTAGATTTACCTTCAGCCTGAATATTACTGCATCTCGCTAAAAGATTATCTCATATCTCAGTTTACCAGGAAGACTGCAGACTTCACTTTTTTATTTTTTCCAATTCCTGAGAAGCTTGTTAAAATAACAGACCATTTCTCATAACATTTTTCTGCAAGACTCTGATATTTTATGACTGGTAGTTTGATTTTTATAAAACTTGTATTAAAATAGTTTATATTGCTTCAGCTAATAGTGGAAGAGTGTCATGACCAGCGTGTTCCTGAAAGTAAAATTTAGGAAATATCTATGAAAGAAAAAGGGTAATTTGTAAGATAAGAAGATAAAAGGGATTTTTTTAAATGCTTATCTTGAAAAGTAACAACAAGAAGTTTAAGTGTGTTTTTGCTGATTTTTCTCTCCAACTATTTGAAGCTATAAATGACTTAACTCAGTAAAATTCCAAATGTAATTATCTTCTGTACTTAGCCCAAGGCTTTCCATATATCTCTACACTGCTGTCTTGCATACAAAATAGGTTTTTCAATAGCTGGTAACTATATAATGTACAACATTGTTTTAATTTCCCCTTCTTTGCTAACCTCTTGCCTACACACAGACACTGTCGAAGCCGCCCAGCCAGAGCAGCGAAGTGAAGGGAGACAGAAAGGACTCAAAAGCAGTTGGAAAAGCAGTTACACAAACAGGTCATACCTTTGCATAGCATTCAATGGAGTGGCAATTTTTTTTAAAAAAATTATTTGCTACAAATGGTAAAAAAAATAATAGTAATAATAATAATAATACATGGAGAGTATTAGTATATGAGAGAGCACCAAACAAGCCAAGTCATGCAGCGTTTTGAAATAAACATCAACCATTTTCCCCATGTATCAACAACTCTAAAGGAAGGGGACCATATTCTGCTCACCCCCTCCACCCCCCATATATAAAAAGCATTAGGTACACACTGATGGATTTCCAATCAGCCAGCCTGGTTAAGTTTCCTATTTCTTTCCAAGTTACGGTTTAGAAAAGAGGAAATGAAGCTGCAGTTTCTTTTGACGGTTTTTAAAACTACTACAAGAAGGTTTTGAAAGCTGGTTTTCAATCACAGGGGGAAAAGCAGAACTCATTTTTTATTGCTGTCGAGAATTGGATTTGATTAATACTGAGGTAATATTAAAATAAATTTTATTTTACCTGTAGCTCTAACTGCTGTACAACCTGCATTTGTACTCTACATTGGGCTGTACTTCTATCATCCAGCGCATGCTCACTGTTGAGATGTCTGTAACAATACACAGAAAATCATTAAGTGAAATGGATAAACAAAAAGGAAAAAAGTAGTTACCAGGATGAATAAGCAATCTGAATGTTATCCAGCAGCTCTTCATCAATATCGGAGATTTTTAAGATCATTTCTAATTTTTTTTTTTTTTTTCCTCTGTCCTGCTTTGACTTGTATATCTTCCCATCACTTATCATATCTGAAGCACATTTGTTCAGGAGGAGCCTCATTTGTATATAAGAGAAATTTTGCAGAACAGTTGTTTCTCCTCCATTAGGTAAAGGAAAATGAGATAAAGAAATTATATTAAAATAATTTCATATATGATTTCGTATTACTTAACTACAAGATGCTGGATATATCTAAATGGACACATGCAATATATGAATAATTAGATCCCACAGAACCCTCATGTTTCCATGATTAAAAATAAAATAAAATAAAATGCATGACTCTGTAAAGAACAAAAAACCACATAAAATTTGGTGTATAAGTATGTGCAAAATATGTACCAATAAAAGAGAGAAAAATACGGACAGTTACTGTAAAACAAATCTTCTTCATCCAAAAGAAACAAAAAGTCATCCAGAACACCAGAACAGCTGGAATTCAAGGTTTATTGTAGTACGTGTTCTGAAAAACTTCCCCCATGCAAATGTTAAAATAAATTAAAAAAAATAAAGCCTTTA
>CM051629.1:4540000-4680000 GCA_028020825.1 Podargus strigoides | reverse complement strand
CGGGCTCGGAGATGAAAATTCTTGCTTGCATCCCTGAGCACCGAGAAGGGACCCCCGGAGCGGGATGGGAGCATCCCACGCTGGGCAGCAGAACCCTTGCCAGCACTGCTCTCTAGCTGGGGAGCTTAACTGGGCCTGCAGGAACTCAAAAATCTGAAAAGACCTTTACAGACTAACTAGCCTTTTCTCTGCCCTCGCTCCCGACTCGATTCAGAAGTCTGTGCTGTGCGAACTGCAGATGATTTCACTGCGGAACATTTTGACATGCAAATGATAGCAATTAATGCCTTTGAAACAATTTATGATTTCCGGCCTGCTTCAACATGTATTAGCATATACCTGGTTTCTTTAATATACACTTTGTTTTTCCAAAACCACAAACATAGTTGCTGGAATTTCATGTGGAAGTGCTTAAGGGGTTGAAAGTTAACACCTTTGTGAGCCGAGCAGTCTCACAGTTGCTGCTAAACAAAAGCCTCTTTGTAGAAGCTTTCTCGAAATGTTTTCTTAACATGTTCCAAGTAGTTTTAGGCAGGCAACTAAAGTAAACAAGATGTTACCATGATAAAAACACTTGTGAAAACATTACAGAGTGCACTTAGTAGTTTCTTTCACATAAACTCCCCTTGGTTTCATCAAAGTTAAAACTCACATGAAGCAGATTACTAGCATCACTGCAATATAGGATTGCAAGATCTCTCCAAAGGTCTGTGTCCCTCTTTTTAAATAATATATTTGATTTTTAAAATGGCACAGCCATGATTAAGCACATCTGGACCACAATCAGATTTAAAAAAAAAAAAAAAAAAAAGTGGGGGGGGGAGGATAAAGCCCTACTCAGTCTTCTTCATTTTCTGCCCTGGATGCCTGGATACCTTACTGAACAAACCACCCTGCCTCCAGCAGGGATTTCCTGAACAGCTTGCCGTGTAAGGGGTACATATTTCTACCTGCAACAGTCTTTAAACACATGCAAATGACAGCAGGGATACGGTCAGTTTTGAAGGAAAGTCGCTCTGTGCTACTAACTGCTGGGTGCATTGCGGGACACGGGACACGTGTGCAGCCTCCAGCCCTCACCTTGCTTCCCGCAGCTCGGCAGAGGGCCGTCGGGTCACGGCGGTGAGACTGGGCTTGGTTTTGGTTTTAGGCTCAGGGAGTATTCCGGAGTATGCAGGGTGCTAGTGTTTCATTAGGCTTAGCAGCAGCCCCTGCTGCTATCGGTGAGCAGCATCACTGATACTGCATCACATGAGAACCAATGGCTGATGGATTAAAAAAAATAAAACAACGCTAAAACTGCAACTTATTTCTGAAAGAAATAGGGAAATAAATGCGTACAATAGTCCGTGTATCTGCTGGTTCTGATAAGCATCCTCCTGTTGGCTGTGAGTGAAAGACAACTAGGATCGTTATTTGTACAGTATTTATCTTTGAAATCAAGGGCCCTGTGGTGTACCTCACCTTGGGAACAAACACTACAGAATGATCACAGAAGAGTGTCAAATCTCTGGTTTTGATTTACCAACAGTTATGATATTTCTTCCTCAGGAGGAAAAGAAATGAACCATGTTTTAGACCTGCGAGTCCTTTTTTCTCCCTTAACTGTGGAATCATTTTATTGGCATACAGGGCTTTCATTCCACATGTACCTTCTCTTTCCTTTTTCTAACGGGCCTTTTTACTGAGGTAAGCGAAATTAAGCAATGCTGGACTGGTACACAGGCTGTATTTCACTTGGTAAACAAGAGCTTTTCTCTTGAGGGGACTGTCCAAAGAGCTTCACTGATTACACAAGGACCAGAAAGAAACTTCAAGCATCTACCTGTTATCTCTTCATTGAGTAATGAACTCAGATAAATAGCAATATAATTTAAGGTAAAAGATGCTCTACAGGAGACATGGAAGGCTACAGTCTCATTTTATGAAGCAACACTCACTTCCTAACAGTGTCAATACACTGCTTGAGGACATTCCTTTCTCCATCCCTTCTGGGTTAAATATCACTGCAAACAGTAAGACTTCACCTGGATGCTGCAGGATTTGGCTAATGAGAAAATTTACAGGAGTAAGATGGGTTTAAGGAAGTCACATGAAATATTTCTGTTGAAAGGTTTCAATGAAGGGAGAAAAAAAAGAGATTGATGATAAGTGAGTGATAAAAGAACTGATGGAGCTGGGAGCAGATGGAGCCACTTCAGGTCGAGCCTGGTCATGGTTTCCAGGTTATTCCTACCTATTGACTGCCCCAAGTACCTCCCCCAGCTGAAGTGGTGGACTTGGTCTACTTACTGAAACGTCTCCAAAATACCATATAAAAATCAAGTCTTGCCTCTACTCATGCCATGTGACTTAAGGGCTGTGTTTCCTACACATGGTCACCACAAGCAGTCCACTGCTCTCTAAGAAATCTTCCTGAAACCAACAGATCTGATCTGGAACAGGGCACTAGCACAAGAAGCAAAGGTGATATAATCTGACCTTATGTGACTACATACATTATTCCAGTATCTAAGGCTACCACAGCACCTTTCCCTTGCATTAAGTGCAATAAAAATTAGAATTATTTTAAAGGTCTAAATGCTATAGCATGGCATATGAATATGAATGAGCTGGCAAGTATGGTGAGATTAGCATTTATTTCACTTAAGTGAACAACAGGATGAATTAAAAGAAACGAGGCCACCCTTCATGGAAATTTATGACTAGCACCTTCTTATTTTGTAATCCTCTTGTAATGAGAACCTTCTCATTACTGTACCATTCCTGACTAGTAACATATGTTTATACGAGGACCAGCACTGCTCCTACTGAATTCAGGAGTGTTTTGCCAGTGGAAGCAGAACTGGTCCATTCTGTTCTGAGAGCAAAAACCTATCTGTACCATCTAACATCATCCAACAATCATCATCTGCTTGCTATCGTTCTCCCCTCCCTCACCTAAAAACCCAGGGAAATGCCCCAGAAAGAACAGAGAGCGCTGAATTTTTTGGGACTCATGAGATCACCACCATTAACAGGAGCAGAATTTGTTCCTTTCTGCATTTAAATCCTAAACATTGCTTGCGTTGGTCTTTTATGATCGTAAAACCTAACAGCCATAACACTTAAGAAAAGATCAGTGCCCAAACCATCAAGAATTTGGGCGCACCCAAAGCATATGTGTACCTGGTGATCTACCCAGACATAAAACTCTTTTGTGATGGGAACACTTTTTGCTCCAGCTTGGAGGGGTGAGGCTGATGGTTTAGCTGTGGAGCAGCCATGTGTAAGTGATTAGAGCTCTGCCAGTCCTTCCCTGCATCGGGATGCATGCATTACCACATACTAGTCCATAATGCACTGTTTATGCAATGCGTAAAACTGTGTTCCTTGGCAGCAAGGAAAGGTCTGCAGCAAACTGCAGGGGCCCAATTAATATAATTATAGTTTATTTTTAGTAGTGTAGACTTTGTTCATTAGTTACTTATTTGACATAAATTAAATTTCACGTGATGTTCTGCAATTCTCTGTTCAATTATGGAGTTAATTTAGGACTAAATTTCTAAATTAAAGTGAAATCAAGGTTAAATCAAGGTTGTGTGGTTTACATTATCAATACTGCAACTTAAAAACTATTTAAGTAAATAAATAAATAAAAAAAAAAAGGCTGCGGAACTGCAAACACTCTTATTTAATAGTAATACACTGAGCAAGACCATACTTTCCCCATGGGGCTAATTTACCATCCCCTGTTAAAACGTTCTTGAGCCTGATCCAAAAGCCACTGAAGTGAAAGGGAGCTCTCTGTTGACTTCAATGGGCTTTGCATCAGGCCCACGGTGAGTGACAGCACACAAAATTTCAGGGCATGCTTTCTGTGCAATGCGAGTGCCAAAAAAAATCCATCCTTACTTTAGAAACGACTGGAAGTCTTCACATACTGCTTCACAGCCTGGCCATTTGCATACGCCGTGTCCGTAGAGAGGATGGCTGTGTGAGTGCTCCTCGTGGGATAAACTGGAGGAGAGAAAGAGAAAAGAGAAGAAGTGGCGTAACTGAAGGTACCACACCAATTAATCTTCACAAAGACTCTTTAAGAGCAGCAAACAACAGATCCTGAAACACCCCTAACATCTCACGGTACCCACCTGACTCTGCCCATGGTTTTACAAAACAGAATTAAATACCATTTGCAGTGGGAAACATGTGTCACTCTTACTTAGCTATCCTCCTACATTTCATTCATTAATTAAAAGCTTTGTAAAGAATTTAAATTAACACCGACGGGGGAGAAATCATTTGACAGACCTGCTTAATATCCTGCTCGGTATTTTGCTAAGAAATTTATGAACATTGCATATTTACAATTCAACTTCATCAGGAAGAAAAGTCATCTCCATACAGCAGTGTATTCTTATCACACAATGCAACCGGACCCGAGGCGTTCCTCATCACTACAGAAAGAGGAAAAGCACTGAGTCTGCAGCCTTGGCTTTCCCACCGTGTTGTTTATTTACTGGCTTGGAGTTTTTTAGTTTTTCATTTTGGAGTGTTTTTTTTTTTTCTTTCTTTAACTCTTACAGGCTGTTTCTTTGCACAAGTACAGCTCCCTTCTGCCCCACTAAAGAAGATTCAAGACGTATTTTTAAATGCAAAATTAATCATAAAAAAAGGAATCGGGTCATCAAAGGATTCCTCCGTACAAGGGGTTAGTGGGGGCTATTAACCTTGCTAAGATTTGGCAGGCACGTCACAGAGCTTTCTAACTCCTGGAACCAAGGTTAAAGAAAAAAAAAAAAAAATCATATGAGCACGAAGGGGTTAATCCTTCAGCGGGATTCCAATCAATACGTAATGATTTGGCTGCACTGATCCAAGTCATGAGACGCTTTGATCCGGGCCATGTGGTGCTCAGGGAAATGTATCTGTTGCACTAACTGATGAACCATTTTCTAAAATATCTTCTTTATTCAACTTCTGCATGGAAACTTCTTAAGTAAAGGAATTATTTTTGCAACAATTTCCATAACCTTAGATGACTTGAAAAATAAAATGTCAAAATAATATTGAAAGCTCACACATACATATCTATTTTTCACAGCAAATCTTTTTGCTACAGAATGCCTGTGCTGTATTATGAACTTCAAACATACACAAAGGATATGAACACATACCAGCATCTAGGTGTGGCTTTTATGACTTATTTTATCCTGCATTACAGGTAACATTAGGGATAAACACCTACTTTTTACCATTTTACTTTTATACACACATGGAAATGCTGTTAATTCTTCTTCTGTAGTATTACCTGCCTGCATACTCTAACAAAAATTATGTTCCTGTATGATTTCTGATGCACTGGATAGCAAGATCACCATTGAACACAGCCCTGAGATGTTATCCCAAATGCAGAGAAGTTGCAAGGTAAATTCTTGCCCAGGTTCTGCCACTTTCGACTTTAAGCCCAATGAAAATCTGAAGATAATTGAAGGTGGTCTTTAAAATGATTTTAGTTTTTCAAAAATATATTCAAAAAAGGTAAAGATCTGACTGGAAAAAGGTATTACAAGCTGTACATGAACCTAATTCACTATTTCATTAAAATCTTATTTTTGGCTGTTTACAAATAGTTCTTCAAAAGCATAAGTACATATATGTGCAAAGTAATTTCTTAGAAACGTAGGTGAAGAGACTTACAAAGGCCTTTTCCATAAAGGATTATTACCCTGGTTTAACTTAATCAGTCTTTCTTGAAATGTGCAAGTAGGGAGAAGTTCTATCAGTCAAGTTTTTAAAAGAACAAAGGGATCGATGCATTCCTTGCAAGGAAATTAGAAAAATGCCACACCACACGTTTCCTCAGCTGAGCAAGAGGGAGGATGGCTGCAGGAACACCGTCCACCACGGCCAGACAGGCATATGGTCAAACGCCCTCCACACACACCAGGGAAGTGTAACTCCGAAAATAATGGGGTTTATCATCTGCTTCCATACCTGAATAGAGCAAAGGGTGGGAAAGTAGGCTTTCATGTTAACACTCCATTAAAGTCCACGAAGACTACAGATGAGAGTTACGATTTCAGTGTTTGGCAGAACCCAAAAAAAAAAAAAAAAAAAAAAATAATAATGCAGTGTATTAATGTACACAGCGCGTGTTACCCATGCACCAGGCTGGCTGCAGGAACGCCGTGTGACGCCAAGTAAGGAGTCAGTCCCCTGGGGGTTTTAAGCACTGTAAATCTCATTATAATATCAACAGGAGTCACATGGCTTAAACCCCCAGCAGGGTTTTTGAAAGTTTCTCTGTGAGAGCCTAAAGGCCATGGCCAAGTCAACGGAAAGAGCCCTACCGAGATTTGTATTTATTTTTTAAATCCAAGTGCAAATCTCTTTTCTTTCCAGGGAACTTGCACAAGACAAGACAAACTATGTAGGACATGATACCCTGGTACTGTGTCCAAAGAAAATGACGGAATGACCAAGAGAGTATCAAACTGTAAACGACGCTCGGGATGTCAAAGCCTAGTGCTGTCAATAACCCGTTGACTGTACGTGGGAACCTAAAAGGTCATTTTGCTAACAAGATGCTAAGTGTAACATGCTTAACACCTATGTATAGCTTCCACTGCCATTTGACAAAGCAGAGAAACTACTTCAACTTACCAAAACCAGACACTTCAAAAAGAAAAAAAAACAAAACCCCTCAGTACTGAAAGACAAGTGCAGGCACCCTCCGTAGGCAGCGACTCCCATCCCGCTCGGGGGGGTCAGCAGTGCCTTTCGGTGACCTTTATCCGTCAGTATCCCATTACTGCTGTTTTATCCATCCCACTTTTGAAGATATTATAGATTGCCACTTGTTCCCTGATAGAGCCTTAAGAAGCACCTCAAAACAAAAAAAAGAGTGGGTTTATGCAGAAGCGGACATAAGGCACAAAGGATACAGCCAGTGGAAATGAATGGAGAACTCTGTTTAACTCATCTAAGTACTCACTGTCTGAGCAAATAGAAGTGGAAAATGAAGATTTTAATCCAACACATAAACAAACAGCTTTGCAGACACAATGCAAAACGATAATCTTAAATTGTTCAACGATATTTTGTCTGCCTGCAAGCACAGTTTCTGTAATCTGGATGCATCCTTGGTCTCGCAGCCGGAGACAGACTTTGAGAGGATCGGAGCATTGGCAAGCAGAAGCAAGTTTTAGGTCTGTTTGATTTCTAATGACACACTAGAGTAGGTGTTTGTTTCTGTCAGCCTCTTCTTCCCAGGAACGCATAGTCGTGTTCGGGTACTGGTGATGCAACACTAGTTAGTGGAAGTGCTTTTATAACAAGACATAATTTTCAAAGAAGTGAAGGAACAAACGATGTAAAATTCAAGATTATGTGGGGGTTTTTCTCCTCATAAGGTATTTGCATACAGAATACCCAACACAATAGAATTATTTCCAAATAATGCAATAGTGCAGCGTTACTACATCGAAGTACAGCAAATAACCCTCTGGCAAGTGAAACATCTTGCATAAGTCAGCTTATTCATGACATACGACAGAGGAACAAAATCCATGCGGGAAGCTGAAAACTGCGTAAGTATCCACTTATCCTCTGCTGCCTCCAGCCCTGTTTCCAGTAAGAAGGGGAGGGGAGAAGGGCCAGACACTTCCACAGCTCCTCTGTGCTTGCTGGGGAGAGAAGTTTTTACTCCTGCCACCTTCAAGCTATGATGCTTTGATCCCCAGGGATCTCCAGAGGGTCTGGAAGCAAATTCACCACCTACTCTGACAGGGATGGACATCAAAGCTGGTACTGGCACAGCCCCACTCACCCAGACCACTTCAGCCATTTAACCTTTGGAATAGATCTGCTATGCTACAGCATCACTGAAGAATCACATTCTGGGACACAAAACCATGGGAGACAGAGAAACCACAGAGAGTGAAGCCCCCATGGAGAGTTAAAGTGCCTATACCCAAAGGAGAGACAGCAGCACACTGATGTATCAGAGAAAGTCGTGACCAAAGCACTAGCATGACAGCTACCTGGGCTGTACGGTTTAATTCAACCCATGCTTACTCAGCCATGTGAAACTGGGTACCACGTCTACACACACTGGTAAAAATGTCACGGGTGGATATAAAAACCAGCTAAGCAGGCGGCTCAGTAACAGTACTTCTGCCACACAGTGGACTGTATTTTAAATATTCACGATGCTGACAGACTTCATATTCTGCACTCTCTCTTCCACATCTGCTTGGGCCAACGATCTTTGCCAAAACACGGGGGGAAGTCAGTGATGTAGAGAAGCATCCCTGATTTTCTGTTACAGTTCGAAGCATCTGCTCACGTTCTGACGGTGCGGAGAACATGCCTGAGCCACCTGCACACTGAAAAATCAATACCACATCTCCTGCTTTCCTCTTGGAAGGCGTTTGAGCACAGCATCCACAGAAACTGCAGAACTGTCTCTTTTAAAAATTTTATTTCTTAGAGGCAATGGAAAGTGACCTCATCTGTGCCAGCTGCCATGAAACCAACACTGGTGTATGGTCCAGGAGCACAGGGCTCAGTCTCACACCACATTCCCCCTCGGTCTGTTGCAGATGGCACAGTCATCACAGCAAAACGTCACACTTCTGGTTCCGTAGAGGAAGGAGAGACACACAACTGGGAACCAAGACAGGTGTCCCATATTCCTGACTGCCCAGTGAGCTCTAAAGCTCATCGAGAGGCACTGACGGAATGAAGCTGGTGAAAGTGTCACAATCCTCTGAGTCAGAAACACTTGCTGTATTTGATTTAAAATCAAAACGGAAGCAGTAATGATTAAATCCTTGTACCAACTGTACTCGCATGCAAGCTCCTGCCTTCATGACAAAACCAACTGAATAAAGATGCGTTTTGCAGTGAAGCCGCAGCGCTGCAAATCCCTCTGAATTCTTACTATGGTGGCTTAGCACCCCTTTCCTCTCTGAACTGTGAGTATAAAAAACCCCAGTAATTAAAAAAGAATAAAGATAATTTTAAAAATCAAGGAAAGTGTTAAGCTATATACTGAAATGGACTACTTCTAGGTATTCATGCTTCCACCCAAGCCTCAGTAACTGCCCAGAAAGCAGGTATTTGATCTGAACAGAGAATTGTCTGAGCAGGGTAAATGCCTCTCCAGTGCTGGATAAAGCTTAGCAGAGGGCTGTGGGCCTTTGGGAGAGATGGCATTTGATGTGCGTGGCCAGTGGCAGCTCTTCCTAAAGATGGCTTACATATTTTTGGATGCTTTTTAAAGCTATGTTTCCTCCCTTCCTCATTACTTTAGTCCACGTCCAGACCTAGGACTAGAAGCAGCTCATGTTTTACATCAACCCTATTGGAAGTAACAGGAGTGGTATATTACATTTTAAATGACTACACCAATTTGAGATAAATCAGGTTAAAACTGCAGCCTACAGGCTGAAATCCTGTCTTCTAATCGCTCTGCACTAAGTTGTATACTTGGGTAGAAAAAACCCACAGATCCATTGTATTGCTGCTGTAACACAAGGCCAGCATTGCCCCCTGAGGCACTGCCCTCCATCCTTACCACCTCTTGTGGTACTTCTCCCTAAATGCCTGTCACAAGGAAAGCACTGGAGCATTTGCAGCAAGACTAAGACAAAATCTGGCTAACATTCCCCTTCTCCTCTTCCCCCCATCCCCACTGCAAAGAGTACAACCAGAGTGGATAATTATATGCATCATCTTCTGGTTTTGATCTATGCACTGATGGTTTGGATTATTAATCAACATTCTGACCCTCCAGCACTCTAAAAGTACTTCTTCCAGTGACACCCCCTCTTCCAACCCCACAAAATAGTGCCATGGGGCTGGGACAGCCACTGTCCTACATCCTTTCCTTGGAGGAACTGAATGTATCTCTGGACCACTCAAAGAAATGCCCACTGCAAAAAAAACCCAACCCACCAGTACTGAATCCATCACTTATCTCAGGTGGAAGTTCCATCCCTGCACTTGAATTAATGAGTTTCTCTACTATTTAAAACTCATATTTTTTATTTCAACCCTGTGCCTAGGTACTGTAGTGAAAAGTACATCAAATACAACCAGACACACACGATTTGAAACGCTGGATTTTAAATTCCAGCACTGCTAACTAATGAGAACAATTTTTTCCCTCTTCTGCTTTGTAGCATCACTTCATGTACTTACATACCATAATCACATCCTCCTAGAGCCTCTATTTTTCCAGGGTGTAGATCTTTAATTCCCTTTAATCTGTCTTCATAGCCTATTCCCTCCAACTCCTTTATCATGCTAGCTGCTCTCCTCTGTATTTGCTCCAACCTCTCTTTATCCTTTCTGCCAGAGAGTGGCCAATTGTATATCACACTTTCAATGTGGTTTAACTGGTTCTGCATAAAGTAGAACAGGAAAAAAGGAGGACTCGGATGCAACACGCATGTTTATGCCTCCCATGACTGCATTTACCTTTTTAACTAAGACACAGCACAGTGTCCCACCTTAATTTCCCAACCCCGATTATGCCTCAGCCATTTCCCACACAGCCGATGCTGAGCAGCTGACGTGTCATGTCAAACCAGCAGTTTGGAATTTTTATTTCCTAGCTGGGCTACTTTCTACTTATCCCTGCTAAATCTCATTTTATTCCTCTCTGAACAGCCTCCTAATTTATTCAGATGAAAACGGATTGATTCAGTATCTTAGTTTAATTAGGAAAAAAATGTGATCCTACCACTTTCTTGGGTTTGGTTTTTGTTGCTTTTTTTTTTTTTAACACTGACTTTCAGCACAGCAGTCCCATCCCTCTTACACACCCAATTCGCACGGCAGAGGGGAGGTGGCAATGGCAAAGCTTTGGCCCCAATTCAGCAACGCTTTTAAGAACACGAGCAAGTTTAAAAACACAGGATTAGACCTTGGACTTCACCAAGACAGAGGTGTAAAATTACAAACGTACATACACACTTCGTAAAAAGATCCTGTTTGCCAATCTTATTTCACTGTAATTTATATTCTGTTGTTACATTTAAATTTATAGTAAAAGAAAACACTGAGATACAAGATCCACTCTTGTTTAACAGAATTCTATTCTGTTGCATTTAGAGTTGAGGCAAGCCTTTTACCCTTATATAAACCAGTGCTACGTCAACAAATATGATTCAAAGGGATTATTCACATCAGTATTTTTCACCCCTGTCCCACAGGCACAAGAAAACCCGTGCAGAAGGTGACTGTCACATCACATAGAGCCCGGCAGGTCGCTGAGGGAGCCCCCATCCACTGCACACCCCTGTGGCAGCAAGGAAAGTGCCCTTTGGGAAAATGTTTATTAAAAAAATAATTAAGATAAATAATGGCTCCAAGGGAGAAATACAGTTGAAGCACTGAATTCCCTCTGCCACATGCTTTCCCTCCGAAGAACGCTGTTTAAAAAAGCACTAAAATCGAGAGGACACAAGCCTGCTTCCCCAGGGAAGCGAGCTGAATCATACAGGTAGTGTAAATATCATATGCTGCTGCAGGTGCTAGGCAGTCTATTTGTTTGTGTTTACTAAAAGGCATAACAAACAGTCACACTAAAACAGAACAACATTTGGCATTGGAATGATAGGTACCAGAGCAGCCATAAATCATGTTCACTTGTTTATCCTCCAACCGCTGTGCAATGCTAACACTTCACCCCTCCTTTTTCAGACAGCCCCTTTGCTGTGATTTGTCCCTTTCAGGGGTGGCCACTGGCTCCTGGCTGGGCAGCATCGCAGTGCATGGTACCGAGGGGCCCAGCATCCTTCCTGAGCACAGCTCACCCAGGAAAAACCATGAACCATGCAACATTGAAAAGAAAAAAAAGAAAGAATTAAGAAACAGACTTGCGTGACATACATGGCCAGCTAACATCGTTTACAGCTTTGCAACTTCTGAGTTAATTCACAGTATAAACAAGGAGGAAAATGTTTCTTCCGAGCAAGACTTCCTGTAAACTCTTGGTTAGCGTGGGGCTGGGTGCAGGGCTGGTGCACCTGCTCATTAACCACCCGCTCCAAGGATAAACACGACCTGAAGCCAGTGAGATTGTTCTGGAATTTGCTCAGAGCTGATTTTTTTTTTTTCTTCCCCCGTGTTATAAATTGGATTCTACAGTAAAACAAACAGCAGAACATAGGTTGCCGAGAGTTAAAATCTACTTTTTACACTACATTGACCACAGCACCCACAGGCACAGCTACAATGTCTTTCCATGAATGGGACAGATTGCCATATGGATGCAGACACTGAACAAGCTGTACAACTCCTGGCGACAAGTGCCTAGGGGACTGTCCTATATTAGCACCACCTGTGCCGTGGAAATTGTGCTCTGCCTATGAAATGGTATTTAAGGGCCCATCACGATGTTATTTTTGAGTACACACAAAAAAAGGAAAATTACAGTTAAAAGAATTCACCGGCTAGCGGATCTGTTGCTCAGCTCCCGAGATCCTTTCCCAAAGGAATAGTTATCTTCTTTATTCACGCAGGCCAAAATGACAAGTTGCAACACATATTAGCAGTTTCCCTGCCTGGGCTTATACCATCGTTTTAACGAGAAGAATACACTTTATAATATGCATACATCTTTCCTGATCACACGGAAGGAGTTAACAGCCCTCCCACCTTAAAAACACCAGCTATATGGAAAACCACCCCCTGGCATTACTCCAGCAGCAAGCAATGCAATAGAAATTTTCCTTGGGCTCCTTCCCCCAACCCCTCAAGGTGCAGCAGGTAGAGCCACAAATCCCCATTACCAAATTTTGATGTGCATCTCACTACTTTGCAAACACAAACCCTGTTTGACTGAACAAAACAGAGCTGCAGATTAGCACAAGATGTTGAGGGAGGGGGGACAAGGAAGAGGTTAGAGAAATACCTAGCTGCTCTACAAAAAAGAGATTTCCCCCTCTCCAAACTGCAAGGAAAAAAAAAAAAAAAAAAAAGGATGCCAAGAAAAATAAAAATAAAATAAATTGAATTAAAGAAAAACAGTTGTAAAGTGAACGTTACAACCTGGGAAAAATGATGTCATTTTATTGAGAAACTCATTTTTTTCCATTAAAGCATAGTGAAACGGATGAAGTTTATACAGCTTAATGGTGGAGTTTTATTTTAAATGCTACTCAATATCTTAGCAGTACGATATAACATGATATAACAGCTGTCACACTAACCGCTCGATTTTTATTGAACAGCAGAGAAAACAGACACACAAAACCCACCTAACTTCTCCTCTACTTTTATGGCATTTTCAAGGGTGTTTCTTTTTCACTCTCTGGATGTGATATACATGATAAAAAAAATAACAGCGCTCTTCATTAGCTCCCTGCTCAGCTCTTTAGGACAGTCAGATCTCCCGAGCAAACGCCGAGGAAGGACAACTTGCACACAGGAGGAAATAAAAAGAAACAGGAATCCACGGTGCAGTAAAACAAAAACAGGTCCCTTTTTAAGACTACTACATAAACACCTCTAATAAAAGAAGAGGACAAATTTTCATTGGACTTTAAGTATTTAGACAGGAATGTTTTGGTAAAAGTTTAACTGCAAAGTGCATGCAATTAACAGAAAGCCATCAGCTATTCCTCTGGTATGTAAAAATAGCATTAAGCTGTATTAAACGCACGTGTAAGTATCTCGGTTGCAAGAAAAGGGAGGAGATATGCAAAGCACTCAGATATCAAACAATGATCTGTTGGCCAGATGGGGGAATAAAACAATACATATGCTAAAATTTGGAAAAGTTCTGTCAGGCGTCTGCCAAGGCTCACCCAATCTATTTTAAGTGCTTTTTGATACATTAGCTTAGTGTTTGGAGTTGTACAACTGATGGTTATTACACGGAACCAGACAGCAGCGAAGCGTGGGTGTGCAGGAGCTCCCCGATGCCGGGCAAACACAGCACCCTTGTTCAGCAAGGGCCACACCAAGCCAGCACAGGCTGGTTAAACTTTGCATCTTTTGTAGTGCAAAACAAAACACACCAGAAACAATTTCCCAGGGTTTAGCGAAACTGTTATTTGAAAAGTATAATTTGATTAAAGAGCTCCTTGAGCAGACTGAGGGGCAAGAGGTGTCGTACAAGTGATTTAGGAGAAGGTTTCTCACAGCCACGTGTGCCGCGGCACACGGTAGGTGTGGGCAACGCCGAAGGGCGCCACACACCCGATCGGAAAGGCACTAACGATACAAAGTGCCTGATAAGGCTTAAAACTGAAGATTAGCAACTCCAGGACTGAGTCACGGCTGATATTTCTTCAAGCTGGTGACACAGAAGTGACTCAGATGGGGAGAGCACGCAGTGAGTGGTGGTGATTTCTCTGGCAGGGGAGCAAGCACCAAGGGATCGAGTACTGGGATGCTTTGGGTTGTACCTGCTCATCATGGATGGAGACAGCGAGGCCAGCACCATGCTCCTGCTGTCACAGCATCACTGTCACTGAACAGCCCAACCACAGCCATCGCACCCCTACCAGGTGCAATGGGAAGAGATGCAGCAGCCATGGGGGGAGGGGGATGGTTTATGGGATGGATGCACAGCTAGGCATCCAGTCCCAGCTCAAGTCTCTGGCCCTAACCCGGCTCTTCAGCGAGGTACCTGCATGGAGGCACCTGAGTTGCTCAGACCATGGGTAACAACATAAGGGTAATGATAGGTTTTGTGTGCATGGAGCAGCTGAAGACCTTCTTAGAGGAAAAGCCCCAGGAACACCAATTTCTTAAAGGAGAATGGGTTTGAGGTAACCTAATCTAATGGAACTCTGCTGATGGTGAAGTATAATGAGCTAAAATCAACTGCATGGAGCAACTGAGAGGAGCCGACAGGGAGGAGCAGATTTGATGCTGGCACCAGTGCAGAACGCGTGCCAGGGACTGTGCAGAGAGGCAGGCCAAGAGAGGATCAGGCCCCGGGAGCATATGGACTGCAGGCTGAACTGCTCCATCCTGAGCATTAAGAGTGGGCCCAAGTCTGTAATTCTTAATTGTGCTGAATCCTAATGCTCTCATTTAAGGGCCTCGGGATTCTGATGGAGGATCAGCTGGCATGGGAGATAACAACAGTAAAACACAATGCATTAAGCCTAACCAGCAGATCAATGGTCTGCACGCCGTTCCTCTCACTTCCCTTCAGAGCCTTCTCCAGACTCCTTCCTCCCGCGACGCTGGCAAGAAAAAGTCATTTAAAAATCCTCTTGTTTACCCCATCTATTTTTCCTGTGAGATGGCTCCTTGCTTATGTGAAAGGACAAGACTCAAGCATGGTTGGAAAGGGGATAAAGACAATAGGGGACAAACATGGGATTGCTGGCAGATGGAGAAAGGTCTCTCAGACATGAAGCCTCTACCACCAGCTCTTCACATTACTGCTTATAAACAGATCATTTCCAAAATTAACAGGTCTGGACCATCATTAACTCACTTGTTTACGTACAGCCTCCATCATCCTGTCACTGCTGCAGTCAGTGCAGAATGGTGCCAGGGGACAGACCAGCACGCAGGCACCCTCACCCCTCCAAGGCACCCCCAGACCTCCTGGCTCAAGCCAGAGCAACCCCTGCTCACCCAGCCCCAATTAATTCTGCACCGTTCTGCCTTTCCAAACCTACCCACACCAGGAGTATTCCCAAGCACATAGGTTTGGGGATGCCCACTGCTCATCAGGTTATAAAGTTAGTAGTCATCTGCAGTGACTGGGCATCCCCCTGCTTTGTTCTGCTGTTTTTCTTCAGAAAATAATCAAGCTTCCCCCAAATAAGATGCAATGGAACAAGACGGAAAGCGGATACTGTCCTTGACATTTCTAAGCACAGCAGATGCACTTAACTGGCTCCCCTTATTTATTTATTTACTTGTGTAGAGAAAATGCTTCTTCCTGAAGAAGCCCCAATGCTGGTAAGATGATGAGAGGTTTGCATGTTGGTTGGTGGTCTCACTTTCGTTTATCCTGAGTGAATACAAGTATCTATAACTAAATATTTCCCTTAGGGTACTGATGACTGAGGTATGTTTATTGCATTGAGTGAATTTATATATATAATCAGCACAATAAACATTATTAAATTGTCTGAGTAAAATCAAAGCATGAAACACACAGTCAGTGCTGAATTCTAATGATGCTGAATGCCCATGATTGCATGGGGAAAGGATCTTAACAAGCCTTGATTTGAGCTTTGGCATCCGCCTCACAAATCACACGAAATGTTCTCTCTTTAATAGTGCTGAATATTGATAAATGTCTCTGCACGGCACAATAGGGAAGTTGGTCTCTATTGGCAATCTTTACCAAAGTGTGTTTTTTCCTTCTCTACACTCAAGGGTTTACCCTGAATGATTTAATTATAATTTTCCTTGTGTAAGACAAATTAAAGAGGAGAGTAGGAGTGTCATGCCAAAGCAGATTATTTATCTCCTTAACAGATTGCTGTGCACCAAACCCCAGAGCTGCTGCTGCTGCTTACAGAAACTGGGCGAAATGTGGGACAAAAGCATAGATGTAATATACATTTAAAGCCCAAATGAATGAAAGCATTAACCCATTAGTTATAGCTGGAATTGTTTCATTCCTGTGAAAGCCATACACACAGAAACCAAGAGCAGCACCACGATGCTCCCCAGCCCCTGCCCAGGAGCAGAGGATTCCTCCTGCTTTTGAGTGTATTTTTGCTTTTCAAGCACCCCGGGGTGACTCTGGCCACCCACCTGCACTTTGCTTTTTGGCCTCTTTTGCTATCACTCAGCTCTGAGCGTGGCAGCCCCACACAGCCACAGCACGGCCAGTGCCACCAGTGCCACCACAGCTGTGTACCCACAGCCTGCGCAGGACTAAAGCTTCGCTGTGCACAACCACGAGGCTGGGCTCGCGAGGCGTGGGCATGCCAAGCAGCCACTGACTGCTTCTCCTGCTGGTTTAGACCCCTTGTTTATCACCAAAATGTGTTTTTACCCAAGATGCACAGCGGAGCTACTGCTGCCGTCAGCCGAGCGCCTCCTGTCTCTCCAGCAGCCTCACAACCTCACCTGTGGGATCAGGAACCCTGCAAAACACAGCCTGAACTGTCCCAGTGACCTGTGCCAGAGATGACAGTGATGATGGTAACTCCCACATAACCAACTTGGCTTCTGGAGCCCAATCCTTCTCTAAAGCCCAAGAGGAAGGGGGGAAAAACAGCTTTACAGCACACCCTAAAAGTTAACGTTACCTGTATATGATTATTTATTGCTGCTGGGCAGTTGTTATGATGTGACTGTGCTTAACTGTTAGGACACTTACAGCTTTTACTATGTGCTTTTTATTGTTGTTTAAATCTAAATAAATAGCTCTTGGTTGTATCAGACCAAAGCTAACAGCCAGTTGAACAGAAGGTGCAAGAATGAGAGGGGGGAAGCCAGAACCCAAAAAACCTACCCTGGTCAGTTCAAGCTGCAGGCCTGTGTGATGGGAGGTAGAAGGGCTGGTATTCCCTTGTCAGCCCTTCCGACAGCCCCATCTGACTCGAGCTTGGGCTAGGGACCACTCCCACAAGTCCCCTCAGATTTGCAAGCTCAGTTGTGCTGAACCAGCTAGGTACAAGAACATAGATGGATTCCACTGTAAGTCTAGCAAACTCATGCTCCCACCAGACTCAGGATTTTTTCTAGTCTTAACCTTTGCCACCAAAAAATTACCAAAACCCTGCTCATGCCTGTGCTCTCTTTTCTAAGTACACTAAAATTTCACCTTCTGGAAGCTTTCAAATATGCACCTGATGGCAGAGCACAGCTACTCTCTCCTTGCTGCTCACTCACACCCCAAACGCCCTGCCTGTAGATAAATACCCTTTCAGAAAGGAAACCAGCGCAACACATCTCGACAGGAGGAGTTTCTGTGTCATATGAAATCCAGGCAGGCACCACGGTGCCTGATGAGACTGCAACAAAACCCTTAAGTGCATCAGTAGGCATTCTTCTGTGTGTAGTCTCCTGCTCTACTTATGGATAAAGATGTAATTCAATCACTGCAGCAAATGGATGGCGTAAACCTTCAATGTACCAAATAGAGGCAAGATAAAGAAAAGTCTGTAGCTCTCTTATTTGTATTCTTAAATACATCTATTTCTGTATTTTGATACTGTAGAGAACTCAATAGATACATAAGGAAAGTATTATGGCAAGCTTTAACAATACAGTTGAACCACTGAGAATTTTAAGTCTTCTAAACCAAGACAATCTCAAACAATACCATGGCATGTTTATGCCTTCCTAATTAATTTATTTGGAATTTAACTAATAAAAACATATGTATCGCCTTGTTTGTAGATCCCAATTGCCTCCAGGCCACAATTACAGGGCTCACACACATGGATTTCCAGTTCTGCTCGACAGTATACACAGAGAAAATTCTTACTTCAGAACAGATTCCTGTACTTCCACTGCATTTCAAACTAAACTGCAATGGCATATCACTTCCTCGGTTAGATTGCCATTAGCAGACAGCACGTGCCTCTGTTCAGTGAGAGAAGATCCATTTCACTGTATGGGTCTTTACTTCATATACTTGGTAAGAAAACACAGGTAAAAAAATTTACTGAAAAGTCATAAACCCATCTTCTTCAGCTCTATATGCAGCAAAAAGGGAATTTAATTGTTTAATAAACATCAAATTGTTTTTAGTATCCCATGTAAGTCTTCACAAAATCCACGTCCTTGACACTTACATGCATTATAAATGTATACACTGATGTTCCCCCACGTGTCCTTGCAATGGATATAAAATGATGCCTCACACACACAGAGCAGTTCTTTCAATAGTGCTGTGCGCTCCTTTAAAAATCTATCTATTCCCAACAGCACTATTTTCTTAATATTAGAAAGATATAAGAGGTATTTATATAGCTTCCCTATCAATCTACTTTCAGACCACCAGAAATATCAACTCTACGGCTTAAAAATTCCATTATCCTCTTTCTAATGAATGAAAGGAGGATGGAAAGACAAAGCCATCAGTTTCCATAAAAATCCAGCTTTCACTAGTGTCTGCTCTAACATTTCTAGATGGGCAAAGGGACCCTCCTGAATGCAAAGAAGCACTACTGCCCTCCCCACTGCACCCACGCTGCTCGCACGCTCCCAGAGACCCTTCTCCTCCTCCGCAGCCGGCAGCGACGCCGAGGCTGCAGCAGGCGCTGGCACCCACGGCCTGAGCTCCTGGGACCGTCTGTCTCACCGTAAGCAAAAGTTATGTTGTTAGACACGCCTGAGTGAAATCTGGGGGTGTAAAGAAACAAACCTGCAATAAAGCATCCTTTGGAATAAGGCAGAGCCTGCGCCGAGAAGCACGTCAACAGACAACCCCTGATTTAAGCCACTCTTTTAACAATGCGAGCCTAGCAAGTATAAATTAACTCACACTTTAAAAAGCCAAACACCACCAGTTAGCTAATTTTATCAGCACTTAAAAAAACACACTTTGTTTTAGAAAAACCTGGTGAACTCAAGCCTATCCTGTCTTGTGAAAGTAGGTAAAAACAGAGGAGAAAAGGCAAAGGCATGAGATGAGACGGGGCACTGAAATTTGGCAGAAAAATGGGTGGTAGGACAGCCTGTACTGACCAACAAAGTTTTTTTCTCATCTCCAGCCTGCAAACCCAAAGCACATCCAGAGTAACGCCACCCGTGATGCAAAACTCAGAGCTTACACTCCCCACATTTCCCCCAATACGCTCATTCAATGCGCTTCTAATTAGCTAATTGTGCCCACATTGATCCAATTAACAAGCCATAAAGATCTGAACAAAAGGAGCATATTCTGCCCAGTGGAGACACTATTCAACCACACCAAAACCAGAGGGAGCAAGACGGGGAGGACAAAACCGAGGCCAAGGCGGTTGGCCACCGCTGCCGACAATTCCGCTGTCATTTGGGCACGCTGCTCAGGGATGCTCACGGGTGGAAACGCCACCAAACACCTACCTCTCCCGTTTAGGAGTGTGGACTGATAGCTGTCCATTAGTTGAGGCGTGCGGGTTGATGATTAAGGAGGTCTTAGACGGCGCGGAGGAGGAGACGCAGGTGGTGGACAGGTCCAGGCTGCTGTGGTTGTTGCTGGCTGCCTCCTCCGCTGTGTGCGAGCTTGTCACTTCCTTCCAGAGCTGCTGCAGTTCTGTTGGAATCATGCCTGAAACAAACAAATTGGATAATTAAATCAATTAACAGCTAATTCGGCCGTCTTCAAACAGTAATTAAATCAAAGAGTCAGTAAACAAAGCCTAGTGTTAGTTTTGTGTGTGTGTGTGTGTGAGTGGGTTTGCGCGTGTATTTTTTTTTTTAATAACTCAAGGATCATGCTGATCACTGCACGTCTCTGCTAAATCTTCCAGTGTGATACCTGCAACACCTCTGTAATGCAAAACCTGAGATGTGGGGCAGGGGGATCCACACAACACACCACCCACACCAAACTCCGTGTTAATTATTATTATTTTTTGTAATTAAAAATTACAGAGGGCCCATTTCCAGAGTTCCTACTCAGGCAAAAATTGCCCTGAGCTCACAGCAAGGTGACAGCAAAGATGGCCAAGGGCTACTCTACAGTCAGCTGGAGAAATTTAATTAAATTTTTTTCCCCAAAATATATTATTTCAATTTTTTTTTAAGTGAATACTTTCTCACCTGTTTTTTTTTTTTTAAAAATGAAGGTCTTAGGAATAAAAACAACTCAGCTTTATTATTATGACAACACGAACCACAATATGACTAATTCTGCGCTTAAGTTTTAAATGATGACAAATAGCTTTGTTATTAAATACAGTTTTTATTAATCACTTTTAGACATAAATTATGAATTCATATTGTCTTCCTGAAATGCTTTTCAAATTTTAACAGTCAAATTGATTATACTATGATTATTTCATTAACACACCTATCTTTCTCATTAATTTTGGTTTCTCGAACTGCTCGCTTAATTGATGGATGTGTCTACTGAAAAACTGTGTAACTTTCTATACAAGTAACACTATTATTACTGTCATTTCTGAGATCGATGCTAATGAGCCATTCAAAAGTAAAACGAAAACATAAAATAAGCTTCAAGAAATAATTTTTAAAAATAAAATATA
Source organism: Podargus strigoides (assembly GCA_028020825.1). Taxonomy (NCBI): domain Eukaryota; kingdom Metazoa; phylum Chordata; class Aves; order Caprimulgiformes; family Podargidae; genus Podargus; species Podargus strigoides. The sequence goes on along the minus strand of CM051629.1, from coordinate 4,658,875 downwards.
TTTTTTTTTTAAATTGTGCCAAAATGGACACCAGGCTTAGGATATCGCTTCCTGTAAATGTGGAAGGAGAGAACTTTGCAAACTCCAGTGGGCCAAACCGAAGGCTGGCCGGGGAGCCATGGGCCAGCGTGACACAGGCTCACGCTGAGATCGTGCCTTTGGATAAGGCTGATGTCTGTGAAATGATCAAACAAGTCAAGTTTCTCTCACTGCAGACTATTCCAGTGCTCTTTCAGAGAAGGCCATGGGAAAAAATCAGCAGTAGAGAGGCGTCACTTAAATATTCAGGGGGAAAAAACATAATAAAAGCCAGTGCCTGTGTGTTTTTAAAGAGGTTTCTCATCACTGTGCTTCCAGATCATCACTTGGGTGATGGTTCATTGTTTCAGTGTACTGTAGCACTGGAGCTATCCTAAGGAAACCTGCCATTTTCTGAGCGTAGAGCAGCAGCTCACACAGGCATGTGGCTCACCAAACCTAAGGTATTGAAATAAAAAAAATACAAAAAAAAAAAAAAAAGGCAGAATGCATTATATTCATTTGAAACACATAATAAAAAATGCCAAGGTCTAAATTTAATTTATTTTTGTCATTTAGAATACAATGGATAGATAATCATCTCAACGTGATCAGCCAAACATCTTTACTTTGCTAAACTGTTAAAGATTTTAATTATGCTAGCTTTGGAGAGCACTGGTCTAATGAGGCGATAGACTCCAGAGAATCTAAGTGGTTAAGAACTGTGAAATGAGTCTGATAGGATTTTTTTATATTCACCGTGGATCGTTTGCATATCAAAGAGGAGTAAATTATTGCACGACAGACCAATAACCTTCCCCGCCTTTCCGAGAGGAGCATTAACAAAAACAGTTGGTCTCCAGTAACGGTTCACTACAAAAAAATGCTCAAATCTTTAAGTATCTGCAATTAATATATATCATGAAAGAGGCTTCAATTTATACATTAAGTGATCAGATATTCTTAGGACACATCTGTTTCTCTAAAACCACGTCGTTTTCCTTTCACCGGGCCCAAACACCAATTATATTTTGATGGATTTTGTCCCGAATGAGCATTTAGTTATTAGACATATTCAATTATTACTTATCCCCTGAAATTAAACCTCTGAGCAAACGAAACAAAGAAAAAGGTCAGCACACAAGCCTATGTCCTGTTTTCCTGCGTCGGGGCTATTATTTTCAAACACCTTGCGAGTGACAGTGCGGGATGTATTTTTAGCTAACACGCTTGACAGGACTGTCTGGGCACTAACAATTACCTGTGAGCACGCCTGACCCTCGCACCACTGTTTACTCAATTGAAACAATAGTGAATAGACTTGTCTGTTGATGATAACATATTGATATGAGACCGCATGAGTCGACACCTATTTTTATTTTCCAGAATAAGCAAATAGGGAAAGAATAACTGGGTGCTTTTTTTTTTTTTGACAGCACCCCCTCATCTGGATTTCTGCAGGTTTTTAATGAAGAGACAGGCTAGCATCCACTCTCCCCGTCCCCCTTTCTCCTCTCCTCCCATCACTTCTGGATCTACTAATGCTTTATCACAAGGAAAAGCTTGCAAGCATTACAGACGTTAAAATATCCATTCACATAATATTTATACTTCACTGCAGATCCTCTAAAAGTCAAGGGGTTTAGTCTAACTTCCTACACAACTATAACTTATATTAACACTAATGACAACTATACCCCATATTGAAAGAAAAATAAAAAACACCTATAGTTGTGTGTGGGGAAAAAATGCTGGGGATAACGAGGAGGATTTGAGGCTGGGTGACACTAAATTAAAGAGTTAATTGTGATGTCATACACGTGTGCACACAACCCCTCGCTTAAAAGTGACCACACTGCTGACATAATTTGATTAATAAAATAAAAAACAAATAAAAAAACCCCCTTCCTCCTCCTTGCCTGAATTTAGGTCTTTTCCAATAATTCTGGAGAGAATTCCTAACTAGCCTGTCACAGTGGGCAGCTGGAAGGTATGCTCATTACTCATCCAGCAAAATGGTTAAATAAAATAATAGAACAAATGGTAAAAGCGAGTCAAATAGATCCACGAACTCTCGCAATAAATTATGTCATTTACCCTTTAACCGTTTCATTTGAACGGCGAGAACTAAATTTTAAGTCCCGTTCCCAGAACCGCGCTGCGACTTCCCAAGATCGCGACTGCCGGCGCTGCACCTTCCCACACACCCGTAACGGGAGTCAGACCTGGAACTGCCAAACCTACGGGAGCCATCAGGCACCCAGATGTCTCAGCCCTATTATTTTCACTCACTGGTGATCCGAAGTGTGATTTGCAGTCTCATTTGGCAGCTACTGAAGATCTAGCTCTCGCAGCTCAAAACACTGCTGAAACGGGGTTTATTTTTAAATTGCTACTATGTACGGATGTAAAATCTAGATTATAGATGTGTCTAAATACAAAGCAGCAGAGATTACACAAATATAACATTAAAGGATGTGCTATTTTGTGTAAGACAATAGGCGAGCACCAAAAACTAAACTGAAACTAAAATACAGCTTTAAACAATGTATCAGTTCTAAAAACATCACAAAAAATATCATTTACGAAGTAGCACTCTCTCCTAGAAACATTTATTACTATTACAGATGCTTAAGAATAAAAGCAAAATGCTTTTAACCGAATTGATAGCTACATTTACTGGAGGGATGATTTTATTTTATTTTTTATATGCACATTTCCAGTATTTGTCTCAGGCTTGCAAACTGTTCTGAAAACAAAAGGGCATGTTATATATGTAATTTTTTTTTTTTTAAATAAGAAGTGTCCATTACCAATTATTTTAAACTATAGCTCTGGCACTTCATTGCATTTTTCAGGACAACTAGTCCCCTTCATTATGAAAGAAAATGTAGGCACAGGTTTAAAAAATGTATGTTGTGGGGACAGGTGACAGATTACTGCTCATGGAACTCAATTTCCCAACCCCAGGTATCACCAGCTCAAAGACAAACAGAGTTGCTCAACCTCTTTGTGTCCTTGTACCTCTATACCCAGGTGACCATGTTCAAGCAAGCAGAAAGTTGATTTAAACCTCATAATGACATCAGTTTTAAGCCATCGTCTCTCTGATAAAAAAAAATAAAGTCTCGTGCTGGATTGCAACCTGCCAGAATTCTCAAGTTCCTCCTTCCTCCTGCTGCCGAGCCCCCCGCTCCCACCACCCCCGATGCTCACAGCTCATTTCCCTGCCAGAACCAGCCCTTTCTGCTTATGTTTATGTCCTCTCCAGCCTGCAAGTCGGCACCCCTTCGGTTTTAAATACGCTCCTTCGTGAGGACTAATAGTTACACTGCCCTGCTAACCATATCAATCAATGCCACGACTGCTGAATTACCCACTGGTGTCTCCGATGTGTTACCGCACAGATTACACTTCATGCATCACCACATTCATTTCTTTCACATTACACATGAGCGTGTCTTGTCACTGCCCAATTGCCCTCCTTTGGACAGCTTAACTGATGTACTATACAATGAACCTCACCGAGCCAACTTAATAGTATAGGAGCTGTGGGAAAAATTAGAAAGGTTGAAGCCTGAGTCCGGTGGGTGTATGTGGGAACAGCCTGGGATGATTCCAACAATAAATCTGAAGAGTAATTAATGCACATTACAACGTTTTGCGAGTACAAATGGCATTTTGTCTACGTGCCCTTTTTCCTGGACTCGTTTCATGCCTTCTCCCCATAACACTGTGCCCCCCAGCTCCCAGGCAGGCACCACCCTGCTGCTCATCAGCTTCCCACCCATGCAAAGGACCAGCCTGGACCAGGTAGCCAGCTTTGGGATGCAGGAAAGCTAAACTGAGCCTTGCAGAGGGAGGTGTGAGCTCCCCAAAAGCTTAGCCTCTCAAGTCAGGAGTACAAAATACCTTTGTGAGTCTGGCGAAAATAAGCCTAAATAAATCACGTCAGACACACGGCAAAGCAGACTCCGCTCCCCAGTTCTGTCTCCCTTGATCCATGTAAGTTAATATTCACCAGCCACCTCGCTCTCTTTTTGAAGCCACACACAAAAGAGGAGGGCGAAGCACAGAAGCAATTTTGTCCCGTCCCCATTTAACTGAATAGAGCCGAATGTAAACTCATTATATGGTTTAGCAACTAGTAGCAGCCCTAAGGCTGCTCCGAAGAGCCCAAATCATTCAACCTGAGCTAACTCAAGTTGTTGAGGTGAATGTTTAAATTTATTATGGGGCAAGGGAAGGAAAAGGCATGATTATTCAGAAATACCAGCATCATGGTTGAAAGACCTGGTCTTCCCTGAGCCATGCCAACTTTGAACAACCTGCCTTAATCACAGCAGCCAGAGCTCAGGCAAGGCTGTTAGAAAGTCCCAAGGCTTGCAAACAAACCCAGTTTAAAAAAAAAATAAAATAAAGAATTCAAGTCAAAGAGGAAAAGAGAATAAAACCCCCAGTTTATAATCACTGCCAAAAGTATTGTGACTTAAGTTGCTATTGCTTTCAATGTATCAGTATCTTAAAATAAATACATTACAATGCCAGCAAAGCAGTAACTTCTTGCGGAGTGCAGGACTGAATAAAGATGTAGGAAGATCTAATTGTCAATAACACCATTAAAATTAAACGGCGTTAATCCCAATTTGCCCCAGTGTGGAGGGAGGAGCGAGGCCGTGCTGCACACAGGCAGTGAAATGAAGGCCGTGCAAACAGGCACGGAGAGGAGACACCGCCACCTCTCCCTCTGCTGCAGCAAAGGGCAATCAAATTTCTGCAGTTCAGCAGCATGGGGATCAGAGCTCCTCCACACCTGGCTCCTCGCTGGGCTGGAACCAGAAAGGGCCCAAACAACACATTTAAAAAAGGAAAAGCTGCTCTCACGCTATCCTTAGCCACAACCCCAGCACCAAGAATCGATTCAGACGCCTCCTGTGAAGGATTTCAAGCTCAGATTAGTACAACCAGCAGCTTCGAGTCTGTCAGAGCGGCTATAGCTGTGCAAATTGAACCCCAACTCCGAACAGCCTGACTCCTGCCAGCCACAGCCACCATTTCAGCACTGCCCTCCTCGAAAAACACCTTTCCAATGTCCACCCTGCCCATCAGGATTTTTCTGTGCTTACTATTTTATGAGCTATGAGACTCTCTCTCTCTCTTCCTGAGTGACAATTCTGTGTGCATGTGATCACCTTGCCAGACAGCTCCCAGAGCCCCCACCTACCTTGTGCAAGGGGCTGCAAAGGCAGAGTAGGCTGGCCAGGCTGGATCGTTAGCAGCCCCTGACGCTGCAAAGACAGGAGGTGCTGCTGCTGCAACTGCTGCATCTGTAGGAGTTGCTGCTGAAAGGCCAACTGCTGCGTAGCCACCTGCTGTTGCTGGGGCTGGAAAAGATAAAAAATAAATAAATAAAAATGCACATTTGTCAATACAGAGGAAAGCATTAACAGAGGATTTACAAGGCTCCTGGTCTCAGCACGCTCCCACCTCTGATCGCAGTCACCCAGTACCAAGGGAAGCTAGTGAGCCCACCACCCCGTATCAAAGGGATGCTTAGGTGCTGGAGCTAACCACAGGGCTGCAGCTGATTCCTGCCTCCAGTGATTACTTTCACCCTACCTAAATCCCTCCTGCCATCCCAATTAAAAACGTACGCAGGGTTTTCTCGGTCCACGCCGTCCTGTTTCACCCTAGAAGTGGCTGCATTTCAGCAGTGGGTCAAGCAAATGCTGCTGGCAGCTGCTAAAGTCCTGGGTAATTCTTGCAGGCAAAGAACATGTCTAGTGTGAGAATGGCACCACACCATCACATCACACTTAGACGTAATGAAAAACAATCCTGCACTGTGCTCCCTTTGCTCATGCGAGGGTTGTCTCAACTATTAAGGCAACACGACTGGCTTAATTTATGGTATTTTATACTTACTCTCTCTCTTATTCATCCATCAAGCCCCACAATGCTTTCTGTTATGTTCGGAATTATTCTGTGCTGTATTTAAAGCTGCTACTTCTGCACTTTGAAATTTTTAATTATTCTCACTAGAAAGAAGATGGAGTTGCTTTACTCCACAGGGATGTGAACCTTGATCCTTCGAGGTGTAAGAGAACATGTTGCTTTTCTCACTACTGTACCCAGAGAAGCTTTTAACTACTCTGTTTATCACTTCTGACATAAATAAATGAGAAAAAATCAGACCTTTGAAGAAGAAAAACTTCATCTAATATTGTTAATTAGCCATGACAAACGATGAAATAACATTGTAAATCTTTCACAGAAACAGCCACTAGATTTTAATTACACACATTCATAATTTAGCAAACAACATCTTACTTGAATGTGAGTGTTTAATATGTACAGTACTCCAGGCTTCCAAGTCCTTAATTTTGTTCAGTTAAGGAAGCCTCTAGGTTTTGCTTCCATGCTCATCTTGTATTTTATTTGCTTTGTTCTTTAAAATCCATGAAAGGCTTTGCATTTTGATAAATATCTTTTTATTTATTGTACAATGACAGGAGGAAAACTTTTGTTGTGTAAAACATCAATACATCATGCCAGTGTTTAGCAGTTCCTTGTGCTAGCCAAAAAAAATTAATGTAGATTTCCTTAGTAATTATCTGAGTGATAGAAAGATAATACAGTGCAGTAGTACAATAAATAGAAGGAAATTATCTAATATCCCTAATCTGCTAGGAATCATATCAAGGTGGAGGTCTTATACACATTATGGCTAACAATTATGGAAAGAAAAATTAACTCTTACAAAACTACCCACTTTCACAAACAAACCCCAGCCAGACCCCAAGCTTTTTGTCGCCCTTCCTTGACACGGAGCCAGAGGAGCCCTGGCCCCATTCCCTGCTGGTGTCAAACAGGGAAAAATATCCACCAGAGCTGCAGGGGAGGGACTGACAGACACCAGCCAGGGGGCTGGCCCCCACCTCTTGTACCACCATGCCCCAGCAACCTGAATACTGCAACCAACTGCAGACCCATGACTGCACTGACAGGAAAGTTAATTTATCTTCTTCCCAAAGAAAATCTCGGACTTTGAGAACACAGTTGAACAAATAGGTGTTCAGAGATCCTGAAACTGGGAGAGTTTTAATTTCTTTGCAACAGCTTGCTCAGACAGATCCAGTTGTTGCAACTAATTGCAACAGTACCAGATGAATGCAAGCCCCAGCAACAGTTATATTAAGAGTTAAAGTAATGTTTGCCTCCATAAATATTAATTTGCTAAATATATATACTTAATATTTATTTTTTTATATGTATAATAAATGGTATTGCATAAGAATCCAGTTACAGTAAGCTGTGATTTACCTATTTGCCATCTGAGTGTAAAGTTAGTGTGTTGGTGTGGGTTTTTCTTAAAAAACCCTTCATATAAATTAACTGATGCCCATTTGGTTGTCTTCTTGGCTATCCTAAGAAAAGCTCTTGAACACTCTCCACTTTGAAAAGCCAGGATATAAAAGTATACAAGGCCCATTGTCCAAGAAAGAATTTAAAAGCAAGACACGTTGCCAAACTGTGCTCCCCACCCAGTTACCAAACACAGGATACAAGGCAGTTTGTTTACTTCTCACAATTGAATGCATACAAAAAAGGTCTCAGTGCAGTCCTGTTGTCAGGTCAGTAGTCAGTGTTAAAATGCTGAAATATCCTGATAAAACTTGCATTTTTGATCCCCTCCCTAAAGCTTCTGTCAAAGGTCTGTTTCCCTTTCTTAGGTTACTCCCTACTGCCTAACAAACTGTCATAACTGCCGGGGGACAAACAGCCCTGCTCGGGAAACACCCGCTCCGTCCAGCACCACGGCACCAAGGGGATCCTGCCCTAAAGCCCCCCCTTGCCTTGGGGGGTGGGGGGAACAGTTTTGCTGGGGGAGAGGCAGCCCCACAGGCACAATGCTGAGATCTCACCCTGCTGCCCCTTGCTCGTGCTATGCTCACCCCCTGCTACCCCGTGCAGCTCTGGAGTAAAACCCACCATAAACCTTACTGGGGTCCAACAATGACCCTGCTTGGGGGTCACATCCCTTTTACCAGTGGGGCCTGGGAGATCTGTTGTGTTTTTCTTCTTTCACGACGGTACAACAGGCCAAGGCACTCACAAAATGACTTGGGGGATGCAGTACATGAACACACTTGTTCCATCTGTCAAGGTACACACTCAGCCCTCGTTAGCATGGCAGCCACTGGTCCCTGCCACGGCAGTGCTTGCTACCTGACCCCACCATATTTTTTTTTGGGGGGGGGGAGACAACTGCTGGCATGCTAATTTAGCAAGAATGACCTCCTCTAAGGCAGGAAAAACGGGGCTGAACAAACCTGTGGGATGAAATGCATCATCGAAACGGATCTCTACTAAAACCATCAGCAAAAATACCCCCAAAAACCCTGGAAAAAGCTGAAGAGACTTGGGCCCCTTGTTCTCTTAACAGATACCGTGTTAGAATGCTCTTCTTGAAACAGGAAGGAGTCTTTTCTTATTGTCGCTTTCGATAGTGTAATATCAGAAGTGTGACCACAGTAAATCAGTGTGTTAGATATTGAAATGCCATCACATTGTCTAACTTCCCTTCTCGTCTTTTTTAACACAAAGTATTTTTTTCTTTAAGCTCCAAGCCCTCATCTTTGTGTCTGAGATGCTCTCCTGTCTGACAACAGCAATTTAGAAGAGTTAACTTTTATCGTTCATTCTGCTGTGTAACTTTCCCCTTCAAATTTCTTTATCTGCCCTCTGAGCTCATCTGAACTTTCATGTTCTCCCAGCATGCAGGCTTGCATTCAAAACTATGTCTAATAGACCAAATAAGAGGTTAATAAGAAGTGGCAACAGAAAGAAAAAATACAATCCCTGGTAACTGATAAGAATGACAGTGGCAGCCCTTTATTGTTTGTCTTCAAATATAGAGTTAAAGATCTTTAAAAAACTAAATTTTGACGCCTTTGAAAAGAAAGAAGCACAAAATAACAACAGGGGGTTATTGCCTGCCAGCCACAGGGGAGAAGCTCCATAATTCTTATTCTCCCTTTTGAAGCCTGTTAGAAATCTGATTCAAAAAAGCAACAGCAGAAGGAGAAAGCCTCTTGAGGCTATCGCCATTTCCTGTGATCATGCATAATGCGTTTCAAAAGTGGGTTTTTACCAATTCTGTTGATCAATTGCACCTCCTTCATATTCCCTCTTTTTTCTGCTGTGTTTACATCTGATGTGACTCAATGACAAGCGCTGTCTGAGACTGTGAAACAGACCTGTCATGTTGATTTATGGGCGCATCAAACCACGACTTGTCCAAACTGAAGCTCGCAGTTCATTAATTAGAGAGTTGTGACTTTGAAGTCAGCTTTCAGACTGTGGTTTTTAACATTTGGCTTAATTTATATGCTCTTGAATGTGGATCTCTAAGGAAAAAACTGAAATTCCCTTCTTGTCTTTGAACTTCTTTTGACCGCACAATAATCATTTCTTTGTCCAGAGTGATGCCTGCATCCCAGAGTCATTAACGCGCATTGAACTGCCACTGATGAGTAAGCCCTACTGAATTAGAAAAACAGCCAGCAAAACAAAGCTGAGAGCATTCTGCACAGTGATATCTCACAATTACATGCCTTCCCTCCCTGTGCCATTTCCATTTTAATTACTGTTAGTCCTTTAGATTTACATTTTAGACACTTTTTAATCTGTTCCCTTTTTATTATAGTGGCGCCCGTAAGCGCGCTATGGTTAAGGTTGTGTCAGCGTTTCCATTATAAACCCCCCTGTTTGCAGGGGTTTATAACTCAGCTGGAAAAATTCACTCGGGGTTGAAACTTGGCACAGGTGCCACGATTTGCCGAAATTTCGAGGGGGGGGGGGGAAAGAATTGGCGCATGTTTCGAGCAGCGCCACTTGCAAAGTGACACAGAAGAGGGGCCGCTATTGCAGGACATCACGCAGCGTCTCGTGCCAAGAGGAGGCTTTCTAGGATCTACCCCAGCCAGCACTGATGTCAGATTAAACACAAAAGTCTCAAACTCCCTGTGACTCGAGGGGTGAACTCGGTGCCTTAAAAAATCAACGTAATTACAGCAACATTGAATTTAAGCACACCAAAATCAACAAAGAAAGTTTAGGATGTGACAGGTATTTTGAAAGAAAAGTGTATTTAAAGGATGGACAGAAACCACCCTGGCCTGTCCCATTCCTGCCATGGACCACGGTGGCATCAGAGTGAGGTCTCCTGCCACCATGCCATGAACGGGCAGCGTTCCCACACTACCTCTCCATCTCAGTGTCACCACTACTGCTGCTCCAGTGCGGTCCCTCCTGCTAAGCCCATACTGCGAGGAACGCGCAACCAGAACCTCTCCAGTTGAAAACTGCAAGCCCAAACTCCACATCTCTCACCATTCTGCAGTGTTTAGAGAGGACAGCACCCCATCTGGGCCTGCTGCCTTGCCCCCTCCCCTTCACACCATAACTAACTTCCAAAAGCACTCTCCCAAGATACAAGTCTAGATGCTTGCTCCAGTACTCACACCGAACATCAAGGCATGGTCCCCTGCTATAAAATATGTGGCAGCAAGCAAATGGAAAGCACAGGAAAATACAGGCGAAAACAGGACAATAACTCTAAATCTGAAAGCTGAGACCCGATAGAGTCAGTTCAGTTGTGCAATCATTTATAAGATGAATGACAGTTTAATAGCTGCTAGACAGTCCCCGGGGATCTGTGGTTTGAAAGTAAAATGGGTATTGTCTGTACCTCTTTAGGCTGTTTTCCAGCATGTTGTTGCTGTAAAAGTTGAAGCTGCAACTGTTCCTGTTGTTTCTTATAAAACTCTTGAAGCTGCTGCTACAAAGAAAAGGAAAGATGGTAAGTAACAAAGTGGAGAGCCAATTCAGTGTCCCTTTTGGTGTAATACACAAACTGTGATTTGAAAAATAGCATCCTTTTATCTGTAATGGTCTGACCTTTAGTTTGAAACTCGACAATAAATTCAGTGCACACTGACTATTCTTGGCATTATCGTTTGAAAAGTAATCTCCAAAATGAACTGATGAAAAACATACCATTTTCTACACAAACTAATTAAAATAAGGCAAGGAATGACCTTTGATTGTAACAACAAAGCCAAAATGCCCTTGCTGAGAGAGCCTGGCGAATCTCTGTTGTGAAACACACATGCTTTCTAAATGATAGGGTTTGACTGTATTAAGTGTTGTCCAATACATGCATAGACATCCTGGGAAACACTCTCCTCCTCCCCGCTCCCCAGATGTGTGCTGTGCAGGAGGGAGCGTGGCAGCCAGGAGGGAACACGCAAGCAAGGTCCTGGGCTGGGGCGGATGCTGACACCCGCCCGGGACTCGTGAGCCCCCACTGTGCTGTACCCTGTGATAACGGAGCCTCGGGGCTGGTTGGTGGCTAGCTTTCAGCTGAAAAAGGACCACGGGCTGTGAGAAACACAGTCACACCACACGGCATACACTGGCTGAAATGGAACAGATTTAGGCTTGCAAACCTCCTCACTTTTATTGCCACTGTTTCCACAGTCCTTTACAGCTTCAGATGGACATAATGAGGTCTAAAATGGGAAGTATCACCCTACTACCTTGTTTATTCCAATTAGTCAGGGCACACCATGCTTTCTGGGGGATGCAGGCAAAAGCAACAGGGACATCTGCCGAAGTCCTGACACTTAAATATGCATCTGTATTATTTAGCTGATCTTGGAAACACTCCTAGCACTGCTCCCTGGATTTGTTTCCAGTAGCTATTTCTAGAATTAAAAACAAAGGAGCAGTCAGTTCATCTCAGAGCACGGCTCCTCCGAGGTTCAGACCGCAGATGTGGGCAGCTTCTTTCCCCAGAACAGTTTGGGAGGTGAAGCCCTCTGGTATCTATAGGGGCCACCTGAGCAGCTGTTAAGGAAACAATTACCTGTTGAAGCATGAGTGCCTGCTGCTGTTGGAGCAGGACCTGGAGTTGCTGGGGAGTTAGCACTTGTTGCTGGAGGATCTGCTGCATTTGCTGGGGAGTGATCACTTGAGGTGTCATCATAGCCACCGACACTGGAACCTGAAGGGCGAGAGGAGAGCAAAGAGAGGGTCAGAGGGCATCGCCGCAGTCCCTCTGTGCCACCCACCACCCCTGTGCCTGGCACAGAGGGTGCTTACAGCCCACTGCAGCGGGCACACAGGTACCGACCACTTTCTCCTGGCGACTAAATTCCCCTTTCACAAAACAGTATTGCGATGGGAATTCTCTAAAGCAAGCAATATAGTGAACCCTGTTAAGATTTATTTATTTTTACAAGAAACCATCACCTGGGTCCTTTCCCCCCCCGAAAGCCCTTGCCATCCGTACAGAAATCCAACAGCTGAGTATCCCGTGTTGATGGGATCTAGACCTTATTACGACAGGTTTTTAAGAAAATTGAAGGAAGGCTCAGTGATGTGAATAACAGCACTAGACTTCTATGCAATTTTAACAGAAAGGCCCTACCACGATGTCTTTACCATTCCATATTCACCCAGCATACAGATGTCTTCAATTCTTTCATATTATGTGAGATACCATTAAAAGCCGCTTTCCATGACATTTCAGTGACAAACAGCTACAGTGATGAACTTGATAGCATTTCATATTTGCAACTGTTAACACGTTTCTGCACGGGCATCTTTGCAAGGAACCTGTACACTGTATCTGAAAGGATGATGTCTTGTTCAGATAAAACACTGACATTAAAATGACAGGCTGTCTTGGCCAAGGTTACACAAATTGTATTCAAGCGGATACCTAATGACAATGCTATGAATTCTGCAAGCTTTCTAGAATGTAATTTAGCTATTCAAAATAATCACTGCACTTGTGTTTAATTTGCAGACTACATGAGAACCATTTTGTCAGTCCTAGTAATGCAAGAAGACTATTTCCCTAGAAGCCCACCCCTCTACCCTCCACTCCAAAAAAGAAAAAGGGGAAATATAAAAAAAAAAAAAAAGCAATAGAGGAAAAGACAAAACCCATATGAGTTTGAACAGTAATATTTAAAGCACCTTACTTTTCTATAGTTTCAAATCAAATACGTGACAGCACAAAACTAAAAGCAGTAAAGGATATACTTTGCTAAAAAGGATCTCCTGTCATCTCGTGTATTACAATAAAAGGTAATAACATGTTTAGCACTTTTTCTGTGCACCACTTTTTAAAAAATCAGCAGACAATAGCTGATCAGAAGATAAAGGAGTTAAAAAAAAAAAAATCTTCCAGTGTAGTAGTAAGCAAGAGAGAAATGCAGTATTAATTTTATGTAACATAATGTCTTAATATGCAGTTTATCTTGACTTTTTCACATGATTTGTCCTGTCATTTGCATAGCAAGCTCTCATTCCTAATTTCACAGTCATTATGCACTGATGTCCTGATTTCTCAGCATCACTAATTTTGATGAACTAAAAATGGTTCCTGAAGGTCAGATGCATGTACACTGCACATCTCCCCGTGTTGTTGTGTACATGTTGTGTGCCAGGGCCAGGCACTGCCCTGAAAACATTTGTCTGAGCGAAGCCCAGCAAATGCTCGTGTGCCTCTGACATCCCATTAATGCGAACGCAGAGAGGTCCTCTGTGCATTCCCCACGTTCCCACATACCTAATGTGGTCCAGGCAGGTGTGAGCACAGGCAAATGAAAGATTTAATTACGGGTCAAATGCCAGTCCCACTGAAGCCAGTGGCCATTCTCCCATGGCCAGCATGGCTTGTCTGTGCCTATGGGAAAGCCACCAGCCGGCCACTGTGCCATGTCACCGCCTCGCCACGCAGGACCAGCTCCGAGGACACCGAGTCATCAGGATGGGTAATCCCATTAATTCAGATTATCTTAATCCATAGTCTTTTAAAAACTTTTCTGGGAGCAGAAAATTATTTAATTAAATGCTGCTGTCACTATCTTCACCCCGCAGCGTGACTCACCTTCATTATTCTCATCCCCAGAGAAGTTTACTTTACCCTGGGGTTTGTACTACCTTTCATTGAAGTTGGACTGAGCAAACAGAAGAGGAAGCATGTTTAAGTATGTTTTCTGTGCCCTTCTTGGAAGATAGGCAACACAAATACTCTTCAGTCAGATTTATGACGACAAGCAGGGATACAGACAGGAATAGGGTGGGGTGCTGTAAACCCTACACATCGGTGGTGATTAATACGAAGGGCCACATTCTGCCGTCAGCTACGTGGAGACAACTCCCATTCACTTCCACAGCTTTTTTGCATGTTTATCTTGGGACAAATCTAAGGATTTGGCCCCACCTTTGCAAACTGGCCATGTACCTTCCAGTGAAGTATCTCCTAGCTGCACACTCTTTGCTAGAACAGAAGCACTTAACCAGCAAGAAAAAAAAAAATAATGTTTTTTATATATATGGCCCACCTAGGAGTATGAGCTTGCACTCATCAGTTCAACTTCATTTTACCATCTGAAACCGCATTTTCACACCACATCTGCGCCTCTAAAGAAGGTCCTGCCTTCCATTTATAAACACAGCACATACAAACAGCCACATTTAGCCAAGGTTTGTGCTTCAGCTTATCACGAGAGCACCTCACAGAAACCTTTTACAAACAAATTCAAATAAAGCAGAAACTACCATGTTAAAAATGACACGCACGCCCCAGACAAGCGTGGGCACACGTACAGTTTGAGGACTTGAAATAGTTAAGGATGATGGCCTATATATCCAGTCTCTTAACTCCCAACGTCCAACTTTTTCATGTAGCTAGTCCCTGGTAATACTGGGAATCAAAGGGCATGCAGCACCAGCAATAGGCTATTATAGCCCACACTTTATTACCCATTACTACCGAGGTCATTAGCGGTAAGAGTGATTGTACCGGTCTTAACCTATTGATCATTGTAACTACTATCATTTAATCCCGTGTTGAATGTCTGGAAAGCTGCTAAAGGCACACAAGAGAGAGTGCTTTAGCGATGAGAAATATAGCCAAAGCTTGGAAATTACACTTTGATTCATAAAATCTAGCCAGTGGTTTAAATCAATAGTATTTAAAACAGTCATGTAAGTTCTTAACTACAGCTCTCTAATATTTATGGGTCCCTTTTTGAGTGTATTCAGTCAAAACTAAACTTTATTTTAGATACTGTGCAATATACTTTACGTTAGATAAAAAATATTTATTTCTGATATTTTGTCCGATAGTAAATGAAAACTAAACGGAGGGCTATAAATTAATTTTAGATTTCTATCTCTCAGATGTCAACTTAAATGTGTTGCCAAAAAAAATTACAAACCAACTTTTAAAATGGCTTAACTGTTTAAGTACATGAAAATGAGTGTGTTTTATGAGTTAACAATGAATCACAGGAGGCAGTTTATGAAGAACTAAAATAATTCTGCCTTACTGCCTTCAGGGAGTTGAAGTTCAAATTAAACTAGTGGCAGATATATTTAAAGAATGCTAAGTTAGCATCTAGAGCAGAAATAAATCTTTGGGTTTTTTTTAAGTTGTTTATTTCTATTTTCCACATGAAACACAATTGTTGTTATTGATATGATTAATGAACTACTTTTGGTATTGTTGACTGATAACAATAGGGTGTGGTAGATACCCAGCTGCATGTAAACCTGGCAGCAAAGGTAAAAATACAGCTGCAATTTGGCTTTCGGAGCTGTGCTAGTATAGACCTGCTGACATGCTAATACCATCAACGGCAAAAAATGTCTTTAATACTCACAATTGTTTTCAGACAATATTCCTCCCAGGGTTTTGCCTGCTGTTCCTCCACATCTCCCAAAGCCCCCTCCTTGAACCCTTCATTCCCTTCTGCTGCCCCCAGATTCAAGCTCTGCAAACACACTGTATTTTGGTCAGACCCACCGAGGAAAACTTCCACCAACTTAGGCCAAGTTCACCTTTAACTTCACAAGGGAGTTACAGCAGGGATGCATTTGTCACTCCTCCATACAGCTCAGACAAGGGTCACGGGGATGAAAATGATTTAGTCCTATTTAATCATCTCCATTCCCCCGTTTTCAGTGATATTAATATAATTAAATACTAGCTAAATAATTTCAAGTAGTTTAATCTTGTATGAAGTGGAAAAAAAAAAAAAAAAAGAAAATAAGAGAATGCCATTTTCACACACCGTGCCTCCGATGTCAGACACGGTTGTGGTCCTGTTAGCAGGCAGGCATGGAAGATGGGGAGCATTTCCTTAATTCTGAAAGAATAACTCTGTCAGAAAATCCTTTTCTCCTGCGATGTACATTCGAACTCGATTTCAGTAAGATCTCAGACCTTGGATTTCAAAACAGCAATTCTTCGGTTAGAGATTTTGTGATAAAAGTTAAACGGTGCAAAACGTAGCCGAACACAGAACGAGCAAGTGGCTGAGGAACAATTAAAAATACTGGGCTACAAATAAAAATAGATATGGCTGGGCAAAACCAAACAATTGAGCTGTCTTATTAGAAAGTGATTACATTTGAAATGTTAAAAAAAAAATATATCTCAGGCGAAACAATGCAAACCAGCTTTGTTTGTACAGGAGGAGATAAACCACTGAGACACTGCAAAGAGGAGCAGGATGCCACAAGCCAGAGCAAAGCCCAGGAAAATCCAAAGTGCTGAAGGCAGGACCAGCTCCCACCCCAGGACCGAAACATTTCCGACAGAGTATTTCATCCTCCAAAATAACCACCCAAAAATGCTGCTGTTAGGCTTATTCACGCAGAAACTGCTCTGCTTTTTCATTATGCAAAATGGAATCTCGCTTTTAGACTCAGTTATTTTGCCATAATACAGTGCAACACATTAAGACAGGTAATGTTTATTATATTAATGTAAAATCAGCTAAGTAGTCTGTCATTAGCATAACTGTTCTCTCCATAACAATACAACTCTTCTAGTAAAGGAGAAGGGGGGGAAAACCCCTCTTCAAAATTAAATTAGCATTTTATTATTATAATTTTGTTTATTATATTTTATCAGGAGGGCAGATCTGCCTCTGACCCACGGAAAACAGCACGATGGGCTATGCTGACATTCCCCGGCGTGGCAGGATGTCTGCTGTCTTCTGTATTCTCTTCTAGCTGAGGAAAAATGTGAGTATTTTCATATTTGTTTACAGAATGAAACATCTGATCTTATCTACCACTTCTCATGCATACCAGGTTTCTCACTAAGTGCCAGGATAATTGTTTCTGCTATAATAAATACCCATTTAATTTGCATAAAAATATAAAGTTTACATAAATTAAATCCTTTCTACATCTAACATTTGTCAAATAGAGACTAAACCAGAACACACACAACCAAATACTCATTTAATAAGCTGAATGAGATTTCAACCTCAAGATTATCATCATCATTTTCCACAGTTTAAAAAGTTATCATTTTTGTTTCCTCCTCCAGCACCAAAGGAAAAATTATAACCTGCTGTACATGGTTCTGAACAGTGGTGATATGTTATGATTCTGTTTATATTTTTAAAAAAATAAAAAAATATCTGTATTTTTTTCCAGAGTTTAAGAAAGGAAATGCTAGATCAACATATTCTGCCAAAAAAGCCTCAAATAAACCAAAAGCAATCCTGCTTAGAAACATCCAAAATATCCCTAAAGCCCTTGAAAACCCCTTGAAACCCTCTCTCTCTCCCAAACACCCTTAATATACTGAGAATGATCATCCTGTCAGACTCCTTACATTTGTGTATTAATTCATTAATACATTAAGGAGAGCTTAATTAAATAATAAAAGACCGTGATTGAACCGGCAACATTTAATATGCCTCGAATTTCATGTGAGCAAAAAGGAAGTGTTATACAGAGGGCTTTTTTTTTTTTTTTTTTTCCCCTATGGTAGATTTTTAAGAACTGCAACTCCCGACAGATTTCCAGGGAAGGACGAGCCCTCTCACCACTCCCCGAGTATTTTCTCCTGGAACGTGGAGCTGCCTGCTCTTCATCCTTGGGGTGTCTGAGAAGACACATATTGTCCTGCTCAGCTGAAAAAATTAGTGAGCACTTGAAAAATATTCACCCTGGTTAAATCATGCTGTTTATTTCCCAAACAAAACAAAGCTCTGCTTAAACACCCGCTTGGGCTTTGCCACTCTGGTTGCAACTGTAGCCTTTATAACAGTTGTAAACTTTATTTGCTTAAAATGCGCAGTTTTTCACACCTATGGCAGACACCTACAGCTGAACATCACAGCTAAGCACAACGGTGCAAATTAGATTCTAATGAGAAAACATCACTTGCTTCTTTGACAATCTTGCCATTCACTGATTTACTTCTAATGAAGACACACTCCAACCAGCCAGCTCGCCGTGTTAAAGGTCAAAGCACGTTCAAAAAAATGCCTCGCAAAATCAAGGCAAATGGGAAACCCGTAAAGGAACCTTCTCAAAAAGTGGTGTGGCAATTAGAGTAATTGTGCAAAAAGCCGTCTTCGGTAAAAAGTAAAAGAAATTAAGCTGCCACTACTGTAACAGGTTAGATCAAAATTTAATGTATTCTCCCTTGTGTCATCTTGTTTTGTCAAGACATCAAATAGAATTGGAAAGTACAAAATAACAAGCCCTTGAGAAATCACAGAAGCCGACCTTTTTGATGTTGTTGGTTTACCTTGTTCTCAGTTATTTGAACAATGATGTTTCAGATTTAAGGGCAAGATAAAGCTTAAAAATTAAAACCCGTTGTCAGTTTGGGGAGGAGGGGGTGCTGTTCCTCCCAAAGAACAGAGCATCTTACCTAATCAATGAAGGCAAAGCCGTCCGAACCTAGTGCACAGAACAATTAGCAATTCCACTTATTTGTTCAATAGTCAAGTCTGGGTTTTCCAACATTCATTCGACTTCAGCACAAACTACAGATCCTCCTGCTACAGCAGAGGAAACCGTGCTGGAAAGGTTAAAAAGAAAAAAAAAAAAAAAAAAAGGAAAAAAAAAAAAAAGGCTGGGGAAGAGATAACTGCCAATGCTGCTTCTCCCCCCAGTCTCTACACGGCCACTGTAGATCTGCAGATGAGTGCATGATGCATTTTTTTCCTTTTCCTTATAACTGGAAAGCAAAGCTAGGCAAGTAAGCACCTTATAAAAACAAAACAGTACAGGACATTTTAACTGAACTACAGCAAAGCAGTTTCCAGTAAGGCAGTTCTGCTTTCAATAAAACAAACAAACTGCTTAAAACCAGCCAAGCCTTTCACCAAACAATAACAAATTTAGCTTATGGTGTCAGGACTTTCCCACAATCTAGTTTTGCAGGTGTTGATTAAACTGCCCCTGCTACCGCTTTTCCCTAGCAAAGAGGGGAGAAAACAACACCAGTAAGTTATCTCGCTACCAGGAAACATTTCCAGAAAGTAAATCCAAGTCCTCCCAGCTTAGCTTTGCCTACAGCAGCTCTCAAATGACTAAGATATACAGAGCAAGAAAGCACAAGAGCTTTGCAACTCCTTAAACTTTTGAATGCAAAAATCCTTTGCCCCTTACCTTTCCTTCAGCTGCAACCACACACACAGAAAGCAAAGCATTTTACACCGCAATTTGTTTAGCTGCAGTGTTTTAAAAGCAACGTGGTTCTCGAGCAGCATCAGTGCTCCAGCACTGCCAGGTTAAAATGCTGCTCTAAGAAATCGCTCTGACTGCCCTACATCACTTTCAGTGCTTAAAAACCCCCTTTACCCTTCTCCACACAACTGTTGCAACCCTTTTCTTCCTTGCACACAACTGCAACCAACTCCACTTGTGCAGACGTCAAAGCCCACCGTCCATTAGTGCAATAATCCATCTGTGACCCATTACAACCCAGTCCGCAGTGGTGTCTGATAACTGTTTACACCCCAGCACGAATTTCAGCGTGGGGCTAAGAGCTACAACTCCTAAGATGTGCAGAGGGCTCATCCAGCTGTAGAAGAACGTGAGGCACCCACACCTTCCCATGAGCAGCGAGATCCCCGGAAAGCCAGCGCTGGGATTTCATTTCTTCCCTGCCAATCCCATTGTATTTATGACTTCTCTTTAGTTCAGCTGAGTGACTGGTCAGAGCATGTCTCAGAGCTTTTTTTTTAAAAAAAAAAAAAACAAAATTATGCTGCTTAAAAAAGGGAGGGCACAGTGGTACAGCACAGTAAAGTGTATGTTAAACAAGAGCAAAAAAAAAAAAAAAACCACCACCAACTGTAGCAAACAAAAAAAATTTCAAAGCAGCCCTTCCTATCATAAGCCTTCTGATGATTTATGGTTTACCAACTCAGCAAGGTTACGCAACACTGCATGCCTTTAGATGCATTATTTGAGTCAGTTGAGATTTAATTAAGATCACAGCCTCCAAAATCCCTGTCAAATAAAAATTCACAGAAGACAATACACTATATATCCTCATGCAGATAGTCTCCATTCCATGCTCTGGAATAACATAAGTTAATCCTCGTTTCTATGGTGGCAGACAAAAGTTCACTAATTTTGTTTTCTTTTGACACTTGTGTTGTTTTCTGTTTTATGTCATGAGATCATTCCCTTTTGAGAAGGGGAGGGGAGCTGATATAGGGGGAGAGGAGGGAGAGCAATATGTCTGAATATGGCAGCAGATGTATTTTGACATTCTCACAGCTCTGCCGTGATGTCATCAAGTTTTCATATAATTAACCCCTGCCAGTAAGAGAATCATTTCATGACATCTGTCCATTGGGAAGAGGAGGAAGGAGTCAGGGACAAAACACAAAAAGTGCCTCAATCTCGCTCTCACGCTAAAACCAAAATCAAACAAAATTAAATTAAGGCTACAAAATTGCATTCACATCTTTTGTACGAGTGACTGGCGTCTCCCAATTCATTATCTGCCCCAGCTGCCTCCTCACCTCGGAGCTGCTCCGCAGCCACGCGCGCCCAGCTCATCCCTAACGCCTTCTCCTCCCGACGGCCCTTCGCTCCACGGCCCAACTCCTCCACACGCTGAGCGTGAGCACGTCCAATAAAACAATACTGCTTGCAGGGAAATTGCTAGAACTTCACCTCGTTCCAGCGTATTTCTATTTGCATTATCTTAGTATCTGCTTGTTTATCTCCTGGTTTAGGAATGACAGGTGCTAGCGGTCTTTTGTTTGACAGGCCGCTACACAAATAACTGTCTTGCCTGAAAGGGCTAATGCACTACTAATGAACAATAAATCAACTTTGATTATGAAGTGTCAGACCAATCAGTTTGCAGTTCAGCTCTATCAGGGTCTAGGCCAAGGCAGCTACTCCGTTAGGCAGGACTTGGATTTCATCTCTGGAGCCTTATCAATGGGATTGTTTGGAAGTGGTCGGAGGAGATCACGGGAAGCCCCCTGACAGCAGATTTTCCGCCGGCTGTGAGGAGAGTGCCTGCTCCTCGAGACTTCCTCAGCTGCTACCACAACAAATACACCATCAACAAAAGCCATTTCTTCACCAGAGAGGAGCACGCTCCAGTGACATACCCACATCTAAACACATCTTTTAGCTGGGACTTTTAAAAGAGGGAGAAGCAAATATAATTTTTAACTTGATGTAAAGATGTGTAAGATGCCCGACAGCTTTGCACAGTAAACATAATTAAGACGAGCCCGATGCAGCAAATACTAATTTAGCAGGCGGTGCTCACAGCTTCGGGGGGAGAGGGACAGGGACTCTCACAGCTATCGCACACGCACGAGTCACTCCGGGATTGGGCCCGGGAGCATCAGGCATGAAAATGAGCTCTGGTCCAAACGAAGAAGACTTTAACGTCTCAGTTTATTTATAAAAAGGCAAACTAGCCTGCGCAAGTCACTTTTGATTCGGAATAAACTTCAGCGATTTATTGTAGTTAGCAGTTCAACACTCATCGCTAGGGTAAATCCGACCATTTCGTTTTCATAAACAGATCTTAGTCACCCCGAATGATTCACATTTCCTGCCACCAAACTTGTTTTTATTTAAAAACATAAAATGGGAGCGCTTCAAACGCCGGCACACGAGGACGGTGCGGCGTTACCGAGCGGCTCTTCCTCGCTACGGGCAGGACACGCCGAACCCTCAGTGTCTGCTGGCTCGGAAGGAGTTAATCCCAAAGAGGAAGAGTGTATATGCACTTTGCTCTAAACTTACCACCCACTTCCTAAGGGTTCCCTCCTCCCCACCGCCACCCTCGGGAGCCCATCCCGCCGGGCTGGAGCACCGGCACCGCGCTCAGCGCTCGCAGCCCGTTAGGTTTTATTGCGCGGGGTCCGTAACGCAGTGTCAGAACAGCTCGCCCAGTTCCCCCCGGTAAACGGAGAGGGGAATCCACGCCGCGCTCCCGGCGCTTAACCCTGACACAGCGCTCACCCGGCTCTGCCCTCCGCCGAACTACCGCCCCGGCGCGACGCTGCGCGGGCAGCGAACAAAAGATCGCACACCACAAACACAGCCACTTCGGGGAACCTCCGGCAACTTGGGATGCGCGCACCCCCTCCCTCCCTCCCTCCTCCCGCGGGCGGGGGGCACCGCGGGACCGCGCACCGAACTCGGACCCAGACCCGAGGAGCGCGCACCCTCCCGGGCTCTCCCCGCCGGCTCGGTGCGGGCCTGCCCCCCACCCCGTCCCCCCGCGTGGCACCCACCTGGGCGGCGGCGGGCGGCGGGCGGCGCGCCGGGCCATGGAGCGGGCTGGCGGAGCGGTGCGGAGCGGCGCGGTGCGGACGCTCCGCGGGTGCGGGCGGAGTGGCGGGGCGCGCTGCTCTGGGGCTGCCGCGCCGCGCCGCCACCCGCGCGGCCCCGCCCTGCGCCGCCGCGCACACCCCGCCCCGCACCGCCCCGCACCGGGGGACCCGCGGGCCCGGCCCCCGCCTCCCGCCGCGGGCACCGCGCTGCCTCCGCGACCCCTGGCCGCCCCCGCCCCGGTGAGCCTCGGGCGGGAGGGGGGTGCCTGCGGTGCGTGCGGGGACAGCCCCTCACAGCGCGGCGGGAGGCAGGCTCTCTCCCTCCTGCCACACCAACTTTCTCCTCGCCCGTGAAAAGTGGCTCGTGCTCTCCCCCCGCCTCTCCCCACAGCTTTAATATCATCAAATAATTACAATAACGATAAAAACCCAACCGCGCGGAGTTTGCGCCCGGCCTGCAAACGGACCCCCTCCCCCCCCAGCCCGCACCACCGCGGTGGATGCCCGAACCCCCCTGGACAGGGGCTCCCCCCCGTGCAGCCCCCGAGCTGAGCGGGGTCAGAGCTTCATGTCACCCCGAACCCCCACAGGCCGCCCCACACTGACGGGTGAGCCCACAGAGACACTGCTCTTGGCCCCCTGGTACCCACACACAGTCCTGTCCCTCACCCAGGCACTGCCACGGGCCCACGAACCTATTTTATCACCCCAAAATCTACCATCCTACCACCTACACATCTGCTAAGTTTTTGGGATCTGCTAAAATATCTGCTTCAATTTTAGATTTTAACATTTCGACACAGTTTCTGCAGACAGAAGTGATGCAGAGTTCCTTCACCCGCAGGTCACCCCCAGTTTGGGGCAGCGGGGGCTGTCACACAATGGCCCCATCAGTTCCGCCGCTGAAGAACCTCACAAGATGCAAAGACAAAGGACCCAATTTACTGACAACTTGTGATCTGATGGTAAATGGGATGCGATACGGATTGCTTTCCACCCTAAAGTGTTTTCCTGTCAGATAACAAATTTATTAATGGGATTTTTTTTTCAGGTCACAAAAATGTGACCCCACCCTCTTATGAATATTTAATAAGGGACTAAGGGCATCTTTTGCAAGACCCTAAATCTGCCAGAAACAGCCTACATGAACCAGAAAGCGCCTGCCTCTTAAAGGGGCACGCACGCACGGCACGGGGCAGCACGTACAGGGCATGGGAATTTGTAAGCATTATGTGCACCCAAAGCCAAGCAAATAAATATGCACACACTCCAATAATAACACAGACTGGTAATGCATGCGGTGAGCTAGTAATAATTATCGCCTGTGCTTAAGAGAATCCTTCCTGTCCTGGACTTCAAAGTCATCTCGAGGAACTGGGATTGCTTTGGGGAATATATTACAGAATACAGAGACTTAAAACTTTTCAGCAGTTTCTCTGGTGGACCACCTCCTGCTGCCCGCTGCGTTTGCAGAGCGTCACTGCGGCAGCATCCATCCCCTGCTGCGCTCGGGGCGAAGCAGCGCTCTGTGTTCAACACACCTTCACTCGCTCTGCAGCTGAAATACGGAGGGGGCTGCACACCCGGGCACTCTCTGCAGGCATAGCACGTTCCACAGACCCCAAATCTTCTCATCTGTTGTGTCTTCCTCAGAACAAACTTCTCTCACATGCACACACGACCCTCAGTCCTATTCAATTCTTATTTTCCAGTACAGCCATATCCAGATGCACACAGTGCAATGGGAGACCAGTGCCCTCCTCCTGCCCTGATTGCTGGCTTATCACACCCCTTTGGACCAAGCCCTGACTTACTATATTCATATAAAAAAGGGACTCTATGAAGCCTACCACTTTGTTCAAGGCATTTCTCTTCTTTCCAGGCGCAAAGGAAAAGCATGACGTGGCAAGGCTGGGAGCTACACGTAAAGCAAAAGCTGGCTCTGGCACTGACAACGCTCCCCAGCCTTGGTCAGGTCACCTAGACATTCATTTTATTTATTTATTTAATGGCTATCACATTGAGGATGCCTCTCTCTCTCTGAGAGCTCAGTTTGCAAAATTTCTGGCCTGGCTCTGGAGTTGTCTGCACACTCACCACTTCAAAGGCAGTCAACGGCCTCAACACCTCTGTCTCCTCAGCTGCAAAACAGGGAGAATACTACTCATTTCGGGATCTTCTCTAGACCAATATTTGCAAAACACTTTGAAAATGAAAGGTGCTGTCTAAGCACAGAGCACTGGCCACAGAACCTGCAAGCCGTATTTTTAAAGCATTTTATACCCTTTCATATAAAAGCTTCATACCTGCAAGCTCAGCCAACATCTGCTGCGGGCTAAAACCTTCAGTCTATTCCCTTAGTAACAGAGATGGTAGCACTTGTTAAGTAAGGTCACCATGAAATATAATGCATTTCTAAGCCAGCAAAATATTTCAAAAGACCGAGAAGAACCATAAACTCCCACTTTAATTCCATTCAATTACGGAGAGCCATCCCAGAGAGGGACAATCAGACAGGGATGTTCAAAACAGAACACGTAAAGTAACAAATACAACTGTGAATGAGCACGGCAGACGAGGTGGGTATTTGTACCTATCCATGCAGAAGCCATGGAGTAGCCCACTGCAAAATCCCATCTGCTGGCAGGGCAAGGGAGAAAGAAAGAAAAGACAAGACATCCACAGAGCACAACCAGAGTAAACCTGCCTCAAACGAGGAAATTTTGTCTACTCCCAATATGAGCCAATTTCTACCTAAGAAAACAAGTCATCCTGGGGATGTCCCCCTGGGCAGGCAGGGCCAAATAGGTCCTGCTTTGCTCTCTGGGCCAAATCCTGTGCCCCCCTCCCTGAGTACCAATTTGGAGTAATTGAGGTGCTGAGTAATTTGGGTGTTGGTGCTGCTCCGGCACGGAGGAGCTGGCCCGCCACTGGAGCCAACACCAAACCTGGCAAAGGCGGGTGCCAAATTATGGGCCAGTTTAAAAGCAGGCTGCTGTTTGCAGTTCTGAGGGAAAAAGCTGTCTGGGATACGATTCCCACTCCTGGATGCCCAGGCCCATTTTTGTGGGGTTAAATCACATTTTCCTGTTTTGAGAATGCTCTGTTTTCCCTTGTTGCTGTTTGAAAGACCCACGAAAACAAACGGGGAAAACAACTGACTAAACAGGAAACAGTGAAACTTCTTACCCACAAAGTGCTGAGAAAAAGGACAAAGTAAACAGGTTTTTTGGGGTGATTTTTACTAATCTCAGCTAATGCCCTCATGGTAAAATATCTTCAGGCAGAAAAGTGATTTTTAGGCTGATGGTGCCTCTAGCAAAACAGAACACCAAAGCAATTAACATCTCGGTAACGCTCCTGTCCCTGTCGCTCTTCTTTTTTTCATGTGAAACTGTCATTTTCCTTATTGCCCCTGCAAATGCTGCTCGAAGAAGGCTCTTTAAATCCCCCCAGTGTTGTACAATGGTTTAAATTTCACTTCATGGCATGCTTTAAATTACCATTCACATCTTCATTTAATGCATCATTTTATAATGCCAGTGTTACTAGTTAATTTATATATACACAGCAGGATGTGTCAACATTCAGGTGAGTTATGAATATGATTGTGCAGGAGTTATGGAAGACATTTCAGCAAAATTATGGTTCCCTCTAAACATAAAAGTATTAATAATGAATCAAACATCACAGGTAAACAACAAATTTTATATAATTGCACCCCCCACGCTGCCAGATAAATAAATAAATAAAAATGACAACATTTTTGCTCTGCATTCATATTTGATTGATCTTAATAAATTGCCATCTCCCCTCCTAATAAACTGTAATCTCTTGTTTCCGCCACAAAGCAAAATTTATTAGCACCCTCTCCTACCAGCAGGTCTGCATCACTCACAGCACAGTGTGCAAATTGTTCCAAGTATGCTTGGGCATTATTCATAATTTATTTTTCTGCCCCAAAGTACACAATATATTGAAAGGTAATCACCACTAACTGTTCTCAGTTACTTGCCTTAATTATGTGAGATAGCATTGATGTCACGTACAGTAGAGGAAATGCTGCAGTTTTCCATTAAAACTCCTTTTTTCTCTTTTTTTTTTTTGCCATGGGTTGAAACACAGTGTTCACACAGAGAAAATCTTAGGCCAGGGAAGACTGGAGGTGGTATCTGGTAGGAGATGGCAACACCTCCACTTGAAAAGAACAACCCCTGTCTACCAAAATAACCTCCTGGGCACGACAACAGCGATGGCTCCGAGAGGAAAAGTAGGTGGTTTGTCATGATGTTAAAGTTGCCATGGTAAGAAAAAAACCCACAGAATGAAACATCAACAAAACAAATGTCAATCAAACACATTTTTGCCCGTTAAGTATTAACCAGTGAATTCCTGGCCACCCCAGACAGCACACCTCCTGCTCGCTGCCTCTGGGCAAGCTGGTGGGTGCTGCGGGCTGGGGCAGCCCCAGGGCCCCCCCAGCTTTGTGTTTTGGGGTGCATCACCCCGGGCTGGTGCGGGTACAGCTGGTGTGAAATACAGTGTTAGACGCACTGCCCTCTCCTGGTAATCTGCTTCTGTCACCAGGAGACTTAATGTCCACCCCACCACACAGAACACCCTTAAAAAACCATGCCTACTTCCACAACTTACATACACACCCCCCTACGTACACACAGATATCTCCACAGGCTTAAAGTAACATAAATCAGATTAAACACAGCCCCTTTTCTGTAAAAACACCTATCAGTCCGCTTCGCACGCAGCCCAGGAGTACCAAACCATTCCGGTTCACCTGTGAGCAGAACCAGCATCACCACTGGGCACCTCAACGTTTTTTACTCGCTCTGTTGGGAACACATATTGGCTCGTTTTCAACAAAACACCTTCTTAGCAGTCATGGGCCACTCTTCTCATTTCAGTGGTCCCCAGGGTTTCATGATACAGTATATTCAGCTGGCTCATAGCTCCAAGTTTTTCTCCAACATTCAAAAGCTGCTTTGAGTTTTTTTAAAGGCGGCAGCCACGGGAAAAACTTTTGCTCATCTTTTCTTTAAAGAGGGAAACAATTAACTTTGTGCATGCAACAAAACACCTCAAATTATTTCGTAAAGAGCTGTTCAGGGTGTGCAGAAAAGCTACAGCGCTGCTGATGCTACCCAGGGAAGGAGTTTGAAAGCAGCACTGGGATCTCTCTGCTCCTGCTAGAGCGAACGGGCAGCACCACGGCTCCAGGAATCAAACACACCTCCAAAATGCCAAAAAGCAGCAGATCAGTGTGATCTGTAAAGCCAGCAGAGTGCTAAAGCCAAGATGACTGACTACAGGACACAGAGGAGCTCTCTGAGGTGACCTCTGGTTGCTGTACCAGACTTGCAAGGTATGCCTGCTGCAAGGCAGCGCTGAGCTACCAGGAGGAGCTACTAAAGGTTACCATCCCGGGTGCCCCTGTGCATGTGAGGGTGAGGGGGACCTCCTCATGACCACCACTCTGTGCTGCACAGAGGGTGCTCCTCCTCCTCCTCGCTGTCTCTGGGTCAGGAGCATCCCCTCGCTCAGCCCAGTGGGACAAGGGGAAGCGGGTGGCAAGCTGCAGGGCAGGAGGAGACCCAGCTTGGGCACAGCCACCCCCTGGCCTTTGTCCATGTCAGTTATTTTGATGGTGCACGTCTGGTTTCACACGGACGAGAAAGAGCCAGCTGTACAGGCTAAGCAAACACCCCAACTACAGGACTTTGCTCTTGGATCCCTTGGGGTCATCCGACCGGCTCAGAGTCCTTTGTGCAGCACTAAGCAGGGCTCGCTGTGTGCTTTGGGGTTTTCCTTTGTACTTCCGCAGCACAATGCCACGATCCAGCGCTTCTTCCCAAATAAACAGGGCCCAAACTGAACTCAAGGGCAGGGTCCTCCCCTCCTGCTTTCCCTCCCCAGGCAAAGGGGGCTCCTGTCTGCAGCCAAGGGTTATGAGCCATGGGCATTTCCTATCCAAATCCAGCTGCTGCTTATCCCAATCCTTTTCTGCCCTCCTGAGCCACAAGAAAAAAGATGATGCTGAGAGGCAGTGGTCTCTGAGCCAGGAGGGGATGAGGTGGGGCAGCCAGGACCCACTCCTTCACTGCACCCTTCATGGCAAAAGGTGAACAAGCAAATAAAGGAATTTGCCTGGGGCCCCTTAAAATTAATTTGCCTTCCTAAATGTGCCTGAAGACTTGGGGCAGGGCTGCTTGGGTTGGAAAAGCACAAACTCGCTGCAAAATGTAAAAATGGAGGAATACTACAAAAATCCACCTCTGTGAGTGAAACTGTTATTTATGCTCCGGAAGGAGATGACAATTCTCAGCCATTAAATGCAGCCACTTTTGGGGTGGATGGTGGCAGCAACTTCACCATACAGAGCTCTGGAGGAATTCAGGACACCTGAGGCACCAAATCCTTCACTCGAACGAAACTGCAGGGTGATTAAGCAGAGAGAATGTAACTATCCAAACTGTAATTTGGCCAGCACAATGGATCTAACACCCCTATTCTTGGGAGGAAAAAAAAATAAGTACTGTATTTGAAGTTCAAAATCTAATTAACTATTTGAGAAAAAGAATTCTGTTTTTAAAAGAAAATTCCTAACAATATAAAGAGAATTAGTGCCAAAGTTTTTGAAGAACCGCATAAAATGGTATGAAAAACGTATGATATTGTAATAATAGGAATGACTGGATTTGCTCAAATGTTCCTTATACCTTATAATACAAGAATAAAATACAGTGTAAATCCTTCTATCTACATAAGTTCTCTGTACAGAAAAATCTCTCCTTTAATAGGTTTACACCTTTAACATGTATTAGTTTGGGAAAGTCCTAGGGTATAATTACACATCTTGGCTTGGCACATTAATAGCTGTTCCCTTCATTTACTGATTTCTTTTACTGGTCAATTTGCTATTTTACTGCACTGCTCTTACAGCTCAGTGTCCCCACGGCACAGTCTGCCAGCAGACCCCGTGCTGGGAAGGGGAGAGGGTCCGAGCTGGCCACGGGCTGCGTGCTGCCTTAGGGAGGTGGGGTTTGGTACCTTGCTTTTGGCCATCTGCATATATGATGCTTGTCCAGGATGCAGCATTCGCATCTGCGTGTGCCAGCAAGCCGCAGGCAGAAGGAAGAGGAGCTGCCCTCACTTCCTTGAGAATCTCTGTAGAAATACACCCTTCAGGCCCAGGAAAAACAAGTCAAGCAGGACTTCTTCAGGGCTTCCTGTTCCCTTGTTGGTCATGTTTGTCCCTCCAGTTCACTGTGGACCATGCATGTGCTCCCCAAAGCCACGCTTGCTGCTGCACAGGCTCCTGGTCCTGTGTCCTGACATGCTGCTCCCTCCCACTGTCCCCACGCTGTTTCCTCCCAAACCCCCTCCTCTGGTACCTCGCATCCCTCCATTCCTCCTTTGCTCCAGGCTCTCTCTGTTGTCCCAAATTCCGCTCTCAGCACCCCTGGAGCTCCATCCCCATTGCTCCTCCTCACCATCCCTCTCCCCAGTGGCTGGAGAGACCTGGAGAGATGCTCACTTGGGACAGGATGCTCCCCTTGCTCCACCACGTACCTGGAAAAGGACCATCTCCCCATCATGGAGAAGGGACACCCCAATGACTGACCCTACCAGTCCCTGCAGGTTCATTTTGCATCCCTCAGCTCCAGGCTCAAAGCTGGCACTCACTAAGCCTCCATCCAGTTTTTACAGGGTTTTTTGACAGTTTAAGAGGGTTTTCTTGTGTTATAGCAGAGCCATTCATTTAATGGCTTTTCAGCACTGCCATTATAAACCAGAACTTTTCAGGTGTTTATTACTCAGCTTTAAAAATTGGCTCTATGCTGAAATTTGGCAAACGAAGTGTCAGCCTAGGAGAAAATTTTATTTTTTGCCAATTTTGTACTCTAAAAAAAAAAAAAAAAGACCCCATTTTGGCCTCCATAAAAACACAGCTTTTGCTGCCTCTGTGACACTGGTGAAGTAACAAGTCAATATTGTAATATTGCCAGCAGAGCTGCAGTATTTAATGCCTAAAATTGCTTTGAAGGTGAAGAGTGCTATTGAACTGCTAATTATTAACCATTATTGCTGATCCTGCCACACAACAAAGATGCAAACAGAAAACAGAGGGCACATGGAACATCACTGGGAAAACGAGGCAGAATTGACATGAGGGTCCAGCATGGAATGTGGATGAGCTGGAAAACAAGAGTGAGGAGCACTGGGAGGGTGAGGCCCTCCAGCCGATGGAAGAAGAACGAATGGATACAGAAATATTATTTTTGATTTTCCAGGACAGTATTTCAAATACAAATAAAATACAAGTGACACTGTGTAGCTTGCTCCATGCCAAAGCTAGCAACAACGGAGGAGCAAAATCAGCTCTAAACCAAACTGAAGTGAGGTCAACAGGGACCTCATATTGCTCAGCCAGAGCCAAGAGAAACTTTGCCATTTATTCCAGCATACAGAAGACAGAGCCCTGAAGGTGCTGAGGACGGATGACCTTGCCTCGGTGGCTCGGCAGACATGTATTGACATAAAAACAGGCTGGGAATTCCAAAGGGCCCAAAAGATGTAAGCATCCCCCAAATCCTCAGGATCCCTTCAAATCCCATTCGCACAGAGGTGGCATCACACACATCCCCAAATCTGACCTCGGCTGGTCCGACTGGGCTGAACAGAGGTGAAAGTAAGCGAGCTCCACCCTAAACCTCCCAAGCCACTCTGCTGTATTACCTTCTCAAGGGACTGCAGTTTCATAGAAGAGAGGTAACGGGGAGCATTTCTTCTCTGGGGGAAAGGGTGAAGACCAGGAGCGTGGCCAGGGCACGCTTCCATTTGGAAAGTGCCATACCAAAGCAGCCCAGAGAGGTCATTGGGGCTGCTTTCAAACATAATAAAAAGAGAAAACAATTTATCTTTCTGGAAACTTTCTGCTTGTCTAAGTGGCAGCTATTTAAATACAATTAACAAGCAAATGATTTTAAAATTACAATACATTTAATAAGGCAGCATCGCAAACAATTTGCATCTCATTAAAGTGTTTGAAGCTGCAGAATTCAGCCTCCCAAATGGGTTGCTCATCAAGTGAGAAACCCAGGCACAGTCAACAGCTTCTGCACCGTCCTCTGACACCGGACACATGCTGGGAGGATGGCAGAGGGGAGGGGCCTGGTGGTCCAGCTGAGCCCCCAGCCAGGCCAGTCCCACAGGGAGCTCTGGCCACGGGTTCCCAGCACAAGGAAGGATGCCACGAGCCAAAGCCTTGCTGGAGGTGGGTGTAAAAGGAGGAAGGAAGGAAGGAAAAGGGTGTGAGTGTGTGTGTGTCTGTGCATGTGGGATGGGCACTTTTTAATGCACATTCGTGAACAAAGAGTTTAAAGGGATTTCAAGCTATTTACTCAGCTATATTATAATTAAAAGTTTATAGATTACACCACCACAAACCTTTTGAGATTGCTGCTGGGTTTGGACACATATTAGTTCCCACAAGCCTCCTGCAGAACAATCCCATACCGACGCGTGCAGCAGGAAAAGCCTCAGACAAGTAACAGTTTTAAAAGCTTCCAACTCACTTTCAACTGTGATTTACTGTGGTGGCTCCATTTAACCTGGAGGATGCAGGAGCACTTCCCAGATCACACACCACTTCCCCACGTGCCTTTGGCTTCCTTTAGAAAGCCACGCTGCCGCAGCACTGAGACCCGCTGCCTGGATCACATCCTGGGATGCAGGCTTTGCTAGGCACAGCTTTATATAGGTACCCTGTGGATAAGGGCTGCTGTTTTTTTCCATCAGCATAACTCTTGCCATAGAACACCCTTCTGTTGCAGCCCAGGGAGGGCAGTGATTTGGCAGGAGGTGGGAAGTGATGCTGGTGGGAGGGAAGGAATATACACAGTAGCTTTACAGGTGATGCATTAACAAACTCCTAGATGAACGAGGAATGCAGCTAAAGAGCCTTAATTTCATTTATCAGAAGGCTTGAAAGCGAGGACATCCATGAGAGAGGATGTCCCTGAATAAGGCACTCTTCACCACCAGCCTCAAGTGCTGGCACTGTCTGCTGACGACAGTGACTTACGCACTAACCACACCTTTAATCCAAAAGCTTGCTCCCAAGTACTTCATGAACCAAAAAGGCACAAACAATACTTTCTCTAAAGTTCAGCACAAGTTCTGATACAACCTTTTACTGTGTCTGTGCCTAAAACTCCCCAGGCTCTGGAGCTGCGCGTGACAGTTGTTTAACGCTGCGCAGCACAGTTATATACACCACTGGCAGGAGAGAGCGAGAAAAGAGTTTACAATTGAATCTGCAGAGGAAATTTGGGTAAGTTGAATATAATTATCCATTTGGAAGCCGGCCAAGGGCTGGGACTACTCAAAACCAGGAGGGAAGCTGTAAGAAGCGACCGGTTTTGCTTGTCCTTTGAAAGGCAGCACCTCTGAGCTGCCCCGTGGGCTCTCACTCGGCGCTCCTTGGCGGGGTGAGTGGTGCCAAGCACATCACCCGTGCTGGTCCTGCTGGGCAGGCTTTGCTGGGATCCCAGCCTCCTGTCCTGCTGCTCTGAGACCTGTCAGCGGTGATGGGGGGCTGGAGGCACTCGTGCTTCACAGCACCTCTGCAAAGGGGAGGGGCAGCTTGTACCCGGGAAGCCCAGTAAAAAAGAAGAGAGATGGAAAAAGTGACTAATAATAAATAAAAACACTGGTAGAAGCAAAGCAGTCATTGTCTTGCCAAACGACATGCATGCAACTGGCTGCTCTGGGTGCAGCATGGCAGAGAAGCCCTGGAGCCCTCTGGGTGGTTCCCAGGTCTCTCCATGCCCCGTGCCGTCACCGTCAGCGTGTGTCACCCCAAAGCTTCCTGCCCAGAGATGCCACCGAGTATTGACACAGGCCTCTTGCATTTCTTTTTCAGACCTGTGGTTTCAGAGTTTGTCAAAACAGGATACTCTCTCAAATTTAAAATGTTACGATTTAAACAAAGGCGAAATAGTTATTGCTGTTTTAGCAACCAGACATCAGCCTCTCCTCACGGCCGCACCGGGTTTTGTTTCTAAAAGGCCTTTGTCCACACTTGCCAGCACGCTATCTCTGCGAACCTGGATGCGAAGACAAGTGCCTAAGCAAAACAACCATCACTTTCTATGAATTACTGAACATGTGTAATTCATTTATCTGTAATATTGTGCTAAACTCAGCTCCAATTAAACAAACGAAAACACCTGCTTAGCACACATAGATCTTTCCATACCTCAGGGGAAGACACATCAGTGTGCTCTGGAGTACAATCTGGCTCAGAAGCCTACACTAACAATGCAAAGCTGGGATTTTTGTTGTGTTTGTTTTTTTTTTTTTATACATGCACATAGGCAAGGAGATTAAAAAAAATACAGACAGTGAGATTTTAGGGGAGGAGTACTTGTTTTTAGTATTTCTATCTTTAGCATGTGCGGTTCTGTAACATTTAACTGCTTCTCATGGGCACTTGGACCCGAGGGCATGCATCACTGCAGAGAAAAAGGTGGGATAATGAAAAGTTTAAAACACACATAACTGGCCCCAGACCTCACGATATTGTAAAACTAATCTATTGAGTCAGGGGAGAAGACGTTTCTTTCTCTTGTTCTGCTTCTGGACCATGAGCATCCACCAGAACTGTAGGACATCTCTGCTGTCCCCCAACATTTACAGGTGGGAAACACATCACAGTAACATAAAACCCAGAGCCACCCCAACCTGCCGACCACAGGGCCACTGCAGGCACCCCAGATGACCAAGCAGCAGCAGCAAATGAGACACAGCCTCATCTCACACACATTTTGAACCAACTTAGGGGCATTTAGATTGGATATTAGGAAACATTTCTTCACTGAAAGGGTTATCAGGCACTGGCACAGGCTGCCCAGGGCAGTGGGGGAGTCCCCATCCCTGGAGGGATTTCAGAGCTGTGTAGATGTGGTGCTGAGGGACATGGGGTAGTGGTGATTTGGCAGTGCTGGGTTAATGGTTGCACTTGATGATCTTAGAGGTCTTTTCCAACCAAGGCTGTTCTGTGATTCTATGACCCCTTTGGGGGTGCCTGGGGAAGGGGGGTGCCACGGGTGCCACTGCCCAGGGCTGGTTTGGGAGCCACGGGTGCTCTGCTCGGTGCAGCAGCCGCCATCAGGAGAGCCTGCAGCCTGCCAGATCCCCTACACTTAACTCATTTCCTATTCTTTACTCAACTGCCTGCAGACAATAAGCTGTCAATCAGATCCCCACAAGAACATACACAATTAACTTCCCTCTCCCACACCTCAGCATGGCCCCGTAGCAGCAGCTCCATCCTAAACCGTTCACACATGAACCATTTGCAACTCCTCTATTGCCATAACTGCCCTGACTTGAGAGGCGTGTTAGGAAATTGAATTTCCTCGTGTTTTCAAATAAAAGCACTTCGGTGGCAAAGCACAGAAGCAGAAGAACGGGCCTCCTACAGGTGTGAGGCAAAAGCAACCAGGAATGGAAAAAGGGCCCCAGTAATTATTATAGCATCCTGTGCAAGGAATAAGGCTCTTTGCTGCTTTTTTTTTTTTTTTTTGAGTTTGCTTTTTTCCTGCAAAATCAAAGTTACAAACTGAAAGTGTGGGGTTTTGTTTTTCTTCCTTTTTTTAAATTTTATTTTTTTTTAAAGACAGGGTGGTCCCCTCTGCTCACTCCTGCAGAATTAGCAACAAAACACCACAATTTTGCAGCTGGCCCTGCTGCTCTGATGTGTCCACTTTTGGGCTCTCCCAGAAGAAATGGGTTTGTTTTTCTTTTGGGTAGACATAGTTGAGTGAAGGACTCAAAATGAACACACTTTCCAAGCAAGAAGCCCAAGTAAAAAATAACAGCCATGGAAATCATAAACATACCTTCCCTCGTAGTGCCTGTTGTGGACAACATGATTTAAAAATACCTTAACTATGTTCTGCATTATATTAATGCTCTTATTCCAGAAAGGAATTCCCAATACTCTGGGGGCACTTCCCCTGGAGTCTGGCCAGGATGGGTCTTTGGCCCCATTCCTAATAGCACTGAAATCACTGCCACCACTGAATTAGCATGGTTAACAGTGAGGAGGCATTCACCCTCCTGTTAATTGATTTGGGTAGCATCTTTGATGGCTGTCAAATAGAAAGGCAGCCATTGCCATCATGGCTTTTTCCCTCCTACTTTTAATTCTTGCACAGAATATTTCTACAACCTTTTCGGATGAAAAATAACCTAGCTGATATTTCCCCTCTCCTTTAAAATGTTTATCCTGCTCCGAATCTGCAAGGTGTAATATCACCAAGGAAGGGCAGGTTGCAGAGAAGCTAATGGCTCCACTGTGTGCTCCCACCACTCTGAAAGACAAACAACAGTCCCTCAAGTGTTGCTGCTGGTGGCACAGCGGCGATTCACGACGGAGGGTTAGAAATCTGAAATTAAAATAAACTGCTGAAAACCTGCAGGTACACAGAGAGATGCAGGAGGCTGAATAAAATGGGACAATCTCTTAACCCAATCAACAAAGTGCTCATTGTTCCAGTTTAAGAGAAGTAACAGCCATAAATATTGAGCAAAGGAAGTTAACCTGTACCCACAGCCTTTGAATAAACACAAAAGTTAAAAGTAAAATCAATGCAAGGCTTTTGGCTCTTGCCAACTTGTGCTCTACTCCTTGCTTGGCCTTGTTTTTGCTTTTGGGGATTTTCTTTGCATTCTCCCTCGTTATTCCTACGTTCCTGCCTAGCTCCTTGTCACACAGCAAAAGGACGAACAGAAGGCACCGCCAGCGCGCGATCGAACAACGTGAGCGACAGCTCGGATGCGCTCTGCAAACCCACCTGGGTGCAGATAACCAGGAGGAAAAAGGCCAGGCATGATGCTGACCCACAGCCCCCACGGAGATGGGAGAGCCCCCACCTCATCCCCACACCCCTTCTCCCTACGGGGGACCAGATGCAGCCCTGCAGACCTCTTCAACCCCCAAATCCAATGCAATGTTTACCCTGCAGGATGGCACGACAGCACTTGGCATCTCCAGGAGACACAGGCACGTGCATCTCTACTACGAAAGTCGGAGCATTCAGCTCCTGATCCGAGTACCAATAAATGCCTTGGTTAGCTCTCATTTTTCCTGAAGTGGTTTATCCATTCCTGTGCCAACACCTCAGCTCGTAATACAGATTTTCACAGTGAGTATTAATTCTGACTTCACTTTTAAAGCACATTTTCTTCATTAAAGCATTATTATATTCCATAGAACCAGGCATGAGCATCATGCAAAAGGCATTCTGGTCCACGGTTGTGAATACAGCTGTGTAGGCAGAGGAATATTTGTTTTCCAAGTAATTTGTGCACATTCACAAAATTACAGCTGTCTGCAGTTCTCCTGAAATATCTGCCCCGCTGTTTACAAGTCATAAAATATAATCTGTCTTTTGTAGGGCTCCAATTGGTAAATTTGGAAATATATAAATATATATATGCGTATTATATTTTTTTTACACTCAGACTGGCTGCTCCCCATTACATAGTGGCTATTAAGCCTGTACAACACCAGCACTAACTGGAAGAGCCATTGCCCTGAAACACCAGCAGACAGACCTTTGTGAGAGCCAGATGGGCCTCCCAAATACACCTTACAGATCGCTCATTGAGCTGCATCTCACCCTTATCCCAGAGTAACCATCCCATAAGGAAGACCACATGAAATGGAGACACAGGTTACAACCTAGCTTGGGGTGACAGGTTGCCACTGTGGCCCAAACACAGCTCACGTTGGGGTGGAGCTGGGAGGTTCATCCATTAACAATGCAGTCAGTGACAACAGTGACAGATAATCCACAAACAGGTCTTTATGTATTCATTCTTGCAAGCAAAGCCAACATGATTAAAAGTACCAAATTTGAACTGTGGCCATGAACCAATGGGCTAGGCTGGTGGTTAGCATCTCCCAATGGGTTTGCTTTGGATGTTTATCCAAGCCATTAAGAGTTAGCCAAAATATTCTATTGATTTTTAATCATTTTGGTACTACTGGAGTGATTTTGGTGTAAAACTGATTTGCAAGAAAAATCAGAGGTACTAAACTAAACCTGTCTGGAATCCCTTGTCTCTGGCACACTCCCAGATAGCTGTCACCTAAAGCCAGGACAACCCTGGCCCAAGGTATTTAACCCAGCACTGCGACCCACCAGAGGTCCATGTGGCTGCACAGATGTGTCATAAAAGGCTCAAAATTGAGATGTGCCACACAGGTTAATAACTTAAAACATGGCAA
The DNA here is from genome assembly GCA_028020825.1 of Podargus strigoides. Classification (NCBI taxonomy): domain Eukaryota; kingdom Metazoa; phylum Chordata; class Aves; order Caprimulgiformes; family Podargidae; genus Podargus; species Podargus strigoides. Next base: position 4,620,877 of record CM051629.1, on the reverse strand, counting down.
AATATTATTTGGAGCTGTACCACTTGAAAAACGCATGCCACAGTGACAGAACTGGCAAGAAAGGACGGAGATCTGCTAATCATACATACTGCTTTAAAAACCCTTCATCAGTGCTGCCCACTGCGTTACGTACTCGATGCACACTGGCACATGGCACGAGCTATGTGGCTGCAATACGACTCCCAGGATGTGACGTGATGGAGGGGTGAATGGGACCGAGGTACGGCCCTGGTGACCTCAATGGCTCTGGCACAGGCACCGCTGCCTCCCTGTGCCACTCTCTGACACCCGTCACTATCTGAGCTCCTCCCCTCATCCTCCCACCTCGCTTCAAAATACAATTTCAAAACTTTTTCAACCAGACATGCTAAACCCAGGATGTAGATTTTCCAATTAGTCTCTGTTTAAACATCTGTTGGTAGACTGCATTTAACATCAGTTATTTGAGCAAAGCACAGTTTGATTAGGCTGTCTGAAACGGAGCCAAAGTCTGAAAAATAATAGCTCAATTAAATTTTGTTTTGCTTTCATTTGTCTTATACCTTCCTGAGTGTGATACAGTTGCGTATAATCAAGTAAACTAATTCCTTTCAAAATGAAGAGATTTCGGTGCCTTTTCCATCTCCCCTCAAAGTTTATTTAATCATCTCTTCCATCTTCTCCATGCTTCATCGAACTTCATCCTGACACAAAGTACATTTCTTTCCTGTGCCTGAATTTTCTAGGCTTTCAATGCCTTGAGATTATGCGCCATTAAAGTTACACCTTCAATAGATCAGTAATTTATAAAAGGCAGATTATGCTTATCAGGAAAATAAAAACATTTCAGCAACACCAACAGCCTTTCCTCTGCACACACCGCAAAATGTTTTGTCAGCCTGACGACACAGCTGTAAAACTGTCAAGCTCCAAGCAGCATTTCCAATTGTTTCCCTGGGTTCGGTTTCTCCTTATTCTGTTACGCAGCACTTGTTGCCCTGAAACTTCAATATTAGCTCTAGAGATTTAAACACATGAGGCAAACAGCTGCTCTCCTCTGCTCAGGCAAGCTAGATCAAAATGCCTCCTCCTCTCTTTCTCTCTTGCCTTTTTTTTTTCTTCCCTTTTTTAAAAAAATTGCTGTAACTCAAGTATTTCTGGCAAAGTTGACGGTTTTAGGGCAAAATTCTGCTCTGTGATCATCGCTGCAGGTTCCTCGGTTGGTGCACAGGAACACCAGAGCTTCCCCACGAGCTGACTAAAGAAACTTTGCCTTGAGGACTGAAAAAAATAAGCCACAGTAACTTAGCTGCTGTGTCGATGTGTATACGATTGAAATTTAAACATTAAACATTTAAACATTAACTTCTTTCACGCTTCTGTTAAAAGAAAAAGAAAACATGCATTCTCCGAGAGGAGAGCCTTCTTTTATAGGAGGAGATTTTTGATACATAGTATTTTTTTCTTTAGTGTTTTTTTAACATATTTGTTGCAAAGTGTGAACACAAAGGGACAAGCTGCAATAGGTATCTGGCAGGCTCTTCCAGCGTGCTGCTGAAAGCCACAAGTACTACTGCAGTTGTGAAAAATCTGTTATTTTGATGGAGAAAGGCGAGGGACTCTTCCAGCACGGGTCCAGCTCTGCCCAGCCACAGGCACTACTCTCAAATAATGCTGCAACAAAACAGCCTGAAAAATTAGAGGCAGCTAAAGTCCATGGAAGTTCAAAATGGGATATGTCCTATTTAAAATGTAGAGAGCTACTAAATATGACAACCATCTGATGTATGAAAATTATTCACAACCAAAAACAGACAGTCTGGAAATAGCTGGGATGACTTCATTTAGACAGAATTACCCAAATCTGTTTCTAATATACACAGTACACATAATAAATTTTTACAATATGACAAGGAAAACAAACTTAATAAAAGTTCCTGATCTTTTGTTACACAAGCAAGCTATAGCCATGATATGTTTATAATATTTTGCCCATGATATCACAGCTAAGTAACAAAAGCTAAGCAACACAAAGCCCAGTTACTAGGTATGACTTCACCGAAATGACATCGCACAGCGCCCCAGCGTCCCACCTTCCCCAACCTCTAGCCCGTGCTCCACAAGTACTCGCCGTGTGGCTATGGACTAATCGTTTCCTTTTCTCCTTCTCCCAGGCACCCGTGGACTTGGGGAGCTGCGGATCTCGATGACGAGAGTTTGTTTTTTTCCAGCTACACCAGGACTCATCTGAACGGTAAGAGATTTTTAGCCTGTTTCCTTCACTCCTGGTTATTTGACAAGTGCTTGAAAACCCTGTTATAAACAATCTCTGCAGGAAAACAGATGATGTCTTACGATCACAGAAGGTAATTTTTTCAAGAACCCAACTTTTTGAGCATTTCCCAGATGCACCGCGTCAATCTTCCCGCGTTTGACTATCTCAGCTGGTTTTGCAGCCCGGGCGTTTCGCCAGGCGGGCCGGACTGCCCCTCATTGTCACTTCTGCTCGATGGCACTTGCACCCACTGCTGTTATTCCAGGCTTCAGGAAATCTTCTCACCACTGGACAGGCTCCAGCCCTGCGCACTAATAAGTTGCAGATTGCGGCGCTCGAAGTGTGTGTGTGTGTATGCACACGCGTGTCAGCTCAGGGCCACGGTTTGCAACGGGGGGGGGAAGGTGGAGGGTAAAAAACAGTAGTTCAAAAATGCTGCCTACTCAAATTGACAGAAAAGTGACCCCTACACTTCATCAGAAATTCCTGCAGACTGACAAAATAAAGGAGTTTGCTTTTATCACACACAGTAAGACTCATATGGAAAAATGGAAACACTACATCACTCGACCTTAGGTTGCCCCCTTTTCAACCACAGATGAATATTATGTATAAAAATTGTAAATCAATTTGAGATGTACTAAAGGAGATTCTCTTTTTTTTCTGTATTAAAGGTAATACCTTTTAATCTCGAGATTTATTTTGTAATGTCAAGTAAATGAGAAAGACTTAATTTCCGTAACTGAATTTTGTTACTCTTCAGTCTCTTTAGCATCTCCGCGCGGCGTTCACATAATTTCCTACACTTTGCTTGCATCAGGAAATAATGAGCAAGTATCACTTACCCAACACTGAGTCACAAATATTTGCCTACATTAACAGAGCATTAAAAGCCATTTTAAACAACTTAAGGAAATGGTGCTAGCCTTTGAACTGTGATTCACTGCTATGAGAAATTAAGAAACTTTTCCTTTTCTAAAGGCAAAAATCAGCTGCCACAACCTCCTTGTAGTATCTGTAGGCCCTAGAACAGACTTTCCTCCTAGAGATCCCTACACAATACATTTCTTTGCTTAATGAAACTACTCCTGAATTTTTCCAACACTCGGTGCTGGCTACTTTGAAATTTCAATCTTTTCACATCCTTGAACTCTCATCAACATTTTTTTCCAGATTGTGTCAATAAAATTGATTACTTGCAGTTCTGAACTCTGTTCTGCACATGGAAATAAAACAATTTGTTTTAAAGTTTTTTCTGAAGAAAGCAGAACTTGGCAATCATATCTACAGGATAAAAAAAAAAAATTAAAAAAAAAAAAGGGACAAACCAGCCCAGCAAGCCTTCCCCACAAAAAGCAAACCAAATCGAAATCTCTCTGGCAAACAAAAGAGAAGCGACGTCCTGATTTTATCACGGCAGCGACGCGAGCTAAATTCCTGACGTACACATCATCACCCTCCCCGCTGTTCCCCCCGCTGATCCATCTCCCTGTCGGATACGAGCCATCTTTTCGGATCATTAATACATTCATTAATTTGTTATCAATTTGAGCTCGCTGTACTTCAGCCGCTCCGTACCACGGCTGAAGAGTGCCTCGAGAGCGCTGCCGCAGCCCCATCCGCCAGGACCCCTGACTGCCCCGGTGCTGAGATGCCTCATACCTACAACCAATCTGTTGCTTTTACAAGTTTAATCTCGGTATTAAGGAGCTGCTTGTGGAACCATGTCGCTGTAACATCTTCAACCCAGCTGTACATCATATCAACCGCTATAGGAGGGGGCAGTCGCCCATGATTCCTGGCAGCAGCGCGTACCTTTAACTCCCTAATCTGTAATACTACAAAATACTGTTCTCATTTCTTCCCAAGCACAAGTGGACTACCAGCAAGGGTCCAACAGTGTTATTCCTAATTACCTTTTTTTCACTCTTGATCCTGTGGCGCTCATAATTAGTTACCTGGGGCTGCAATCCAATTTGAAGTGATGACAAGAAAGTGATCCATGAAAAAGTAATAAGTTAAATCCAATTTCAGCCTTCCTCTAATTAAATGCACATGGAACTAATGACTCAAACCCTACCATTTCAGTGATAATGGTAATTAGCGAGGTGGGAGTCACTCTCTTTTTTCAACACTGTAGGTGTAAACCACAAGGTAAAATGGCAGGAGCACTCTTAATTACATGTGTCATTTTGTCAGCAATTTACACATTTCTGACCAGTCAGGAAGGTTTCATTTGTTTTCCCCTTCCCCAAGGTGGGAAACCCACGGCTGGACTCGGGCACAGCCAGCTCTGCAGCCCCACTCCCAACCTGATCAGAAATCACAATTTTTTTTTTTTAAAAAAAAGTCTCTAAATATTTAATGTCAAAGCAGAAAGCCTGCTAGGAAATTATACTTGGGGTGCTCTGGCTTCTACTTTCAGTTTTGCCCCTCAATACCGACTTCTTCAGAACGTGCAGGTGCCAAACTCCCAAACACCCGGTGTGAGTCGGGCACCTGAACACCACTGAGGATCTGCAGGTCCCCAGCCTTGGGCAAGTCACTTCATACACCTCTCTGCCAGGGTTTACACAGCTACAAAATGAGAATAATCATATTTGCTGACAGTACCTCTCCCAACAGACTGGTATTTTCCTAGAAGCCACAGTCTTTTGGAATCATGTAATTACAGGACAATCGTAGACTTCTTTCAAGAGAAACAACTGCGTTTGTCACCTTTCTGCTCAGTCTAAAAAGCTGGAAAAACTGAATACTAAAGGTTTATAAAAAAATATAAAAAGGCAGCAAAAAAAGGCCCACAGGTTTCACTGAAAAAAAACCCCTTAGCATCAAAATTTTCAAGCTGATCATGTAATTTTGAGGACCTGACTCAGATTTTGTTCTGTTTGTGGGGTGGATGATATTTGCACTTCACAGGCATATTCCAAGAACTGACTAACACCTATAATGGGCCTTCGGCATGAGAAATAAAAGAGCTATGGGTCCTTCGGTAGAAACCAGCAAAACTCAACTTTCTTTATTTCCAGAGTCAAAAATAAAAAAACAGTGATTCACGTGAAATTTTCATAAGTAAACTATTTAAACTCTTAACCCAACTAGAGTCGGTGGCAAAAGTCCCATTGGTTTGACAGAGGCCAAATTCAGCTCACCTCCCATCTTTAAGAGTGAAAGAGAGAAACACTCATACAAATAGAATAAATACATTTTCACATTGATTTCCCCTCCCGTATCATCTGCTAAGCCATAATCTCACTACCAGTTGTTAAATTTACCACTATGTAACAAGGGTACACTGGGTGTAAAACGTGAGGCTACATAACCTGGTACCCGTGTGCTCCAGGCGAAACACAGAACACCCCTTTCCTTCACCTTTCAGTGTTTATTACTTTATCAGGCTAACGATTTCTAATTTCATTAAAAAACAGCAATAATTGCCCCCAACATCAAGCTACAGTGATTTTTTTCCTCTTGCTCTCTTCTACTTCTCAAGATACTGGCAAGAAATATTAAGATAATATAGCATGCAAATTAAATTCTACAAAAGCCCAGCCAAGAAGCTGCTTTAAAAAGCAGTGGTATGCAAAGGCAAGGACAGCTCTGTCCTCTCAGCCTCCCCCAGTCTCGCCCCGAAAATCTAAACCAAACCCAAATTCTTTTCTTGGCCGTGACTTAAAGGGGAAGATTTATTTTCTGTTTTGTCAACCAAAACCAGAAGTTTCCATCTTAGTAATTTCATTATTTCTTCTCTCCAAACACACGCAGGTTAACTATTGTACAACAAATCTCATTTAATCACATAAAAAAGTCAAGTGATGGGTTTCAATTGCAAGACACTGACTTGGACGTCCTGAACTTGTTTTCAGTCCAGTATCCAACTTTCAGCTCAATGCAACACACAACATTTACGTCTTTAAAAAAAAATCGTATTTTTAGTATTGCCAAAACACACATGCACTTTTACTTTCTCGGGAGAAAATGTGTCTCTTGATTTGTTTCCAATCTCTGTGCTCTTGCCAGCAACTAAAACGCTTGAAGAACCAAAATGAATAATCGTTAAGAGCATCAGCAATTAAAGCTGCAAATTTTAATCAATACATCTATTAATACAAAGATATATTTATCTTGGCCGGGAAAAATGTGCACATTTTCAAAATCCTAAGCATACCTGGCCTGTTAAATTATTTGTTTCACAGACTCAAGGAAATCCAATGTCTATGGCAAATATATTACCAAACAGGCTGCAGTCTTTTTTCACTTCCAGTAATTTTTGCGGGGTTGATATTTTTTATATTCTTTTCCGAACTGCTGGTTACTAAATCCATTCCTTAACTTTCAATTTTCTTTTGTTTGTGTCATCAGGCTGTGAAACCAGAGGTCACTGCCAAATATAAAGCACGGCAGTGTGAGATAGGCTCGAAATGTGAGTCACTGTGTATTTGGAGATTTTTATTTTTTTTTCAGCTATCAGCAGAGCACATCTCCACTCCTGTGTCCAAGTTCTTATACACTAAACATCTCGAAATTTGCTAAAAGCAGGTCTGCAGGTGGAGTTATCAAGGTCAAGAGACACCAAAGACATCACTGGAGCTCATTGTCATGTGGATGCTATTGAAGGCACCGTGCCCCAGTGCAGTCACGGGATGCCGGGATATATTTAAGTACTATGGCTATTTGATCAGTGAATAAAGAGAGTATAGGAAATTATCCACGAGGTGATAACAGATTAGCTACACAGTGTATACCAGATTAATTATCCGCATCTGTTTGTGGCGGTGGGGTTTAGGTGACAGCCTGCCAGCCAGCTGACGTGCTGAGCCCGAGATGGAGGGAGCTCTTCCAGCCCTGCGTGGGACCGCTCCAGCCTCCCCTCCTGAGGCAGGCAGGGCCACGGAGCAGCTTATTCAGAGAACCAGCACCTCAGATGAACAGCACCCCTTCACCCCTGTTTCGTGCAAACACAGCTCCCCAGCACTTGTGTTCGGGAGCTTTTCACCAGCACCCTCAGCATGCACAGCAGGGATAAGCCATGCCTATGGTGTTCTTCCTATACACAAAGTCTGTTTGTCAGAAAAAAACTAGGTAACTGCTAACTGCTGTGGCTATCCGATGAGACATCTATATTTATAAACCAAGTGCAAGGATGACTCGGTTCATTATTTAAGCAAACTTTTGAAAAACGGGTGCATTTCCACCACCCTCGACATTCATTCTACGTGCTGTCAACAACGGGTACGGCCTCATCAGTGCGGCGCCACCCGACTTCAAGGGGTGTGGGTGCTCATGTGGGTGCAGTTTTACTCAAAAATTCTGCCCCCAGTGCCACCGTTTCCTTTACAGCAACAGATTTTCATTGCAGGGATGCACTCGGGGCCTGTTACATTCAAGAGGACTTCCAGAACGTTTAAGATCACGAAAGCACCAGGAGTGAGGAGGGGAAAAAAAAAAAAGAAAAAAAAGACTGGGCAGTCATTTGAATCAGTGAGTGACAGGCTGGGCCAGCTCTCTGTATACATTAATAAATTAGAATTTTAATTGTGTCTCTGACTGCAGGAGCTGCTCCAGTACTTTAATACATACCAACAATTGGCTATGTTATGGAATCCACGATGTGGCCTTCACTCTTGACCTCTGCAACACAATTCCCAGTCTGACTACGGAAACTGTTTGGTTTGATCCTTTCAACTTATTTGAATCCTGACAAATAAGCTCACAGCTGAAAGGTCAACACAGTCATATTTCATCCTCTGGAGCTATTCTTAAGACATCTGCACAACAAAGCACTTCTTTTAGTACCTGACACTGGACCTAGCCAGCACAATCTCTCATTAAAAATGTCCCCAGTGGAAGAGTCTATTAAAAGGCATATGGATCAGCTATGGATTTACCAAATAAAATATTTTTGAAAGCATTAATGTAACACTTTGGATTATGGCGCTCTATGTTGCCAATAAAACGTATATTTGCCCAATGACAAAATGCTTCATACTTTCCAAAAGAATAATAGCTCAGCTATAAAGTGTGAGGTGTTGTCCAGCAGCCTGAGCACGAGGAGGGGAGCCAGGAACTCATGAATCTTAATCCTGCCTCTAAAACCAATTCCCTCTGTGATCCTAAGCAAGTCACTTAACCTGCTTCCCTCAGTTTCCCAGTCCAGAACTGGGATAATGCTACTTACTTATCAGACTTTCCTTCTGGGGATGTTTTGGAGATTAGTATTTGCAAAATGCTTTGAAGATGAAATCACTACACGAAGGCTAGGAGTTGTCCACACTGGGCCAAGGGCTGCAGTTAATAGCTATTCCTCACTCAGGAATAACTCCCCTTGAAGTCCCCAACAGCTTTATTTGGGTAAGAATCACAGGATCGAGTCCTCTCACTTTCCTGTCAAGGCCTTTAGTGATGTTGGCTTTACCTTCCATATTCTACTACATATTTAAAGAGTCTAGGATCCGTATTTTTGGAGGAAAATAATCTGAAGCACATATAAAAGGCAAGAGAAGCAGCAATGCTGTCAGGGAACTCATGGTGATAGTATACCAAACTAAAAAAAAAAAAAATAATAAAAAATTAGAAAGAGCAAAACAGACATGAGTTTGACAACGTGCTATGACAACAGGCAGGGGAAAAAAAAAAAAAATCCCGGAAAGAATTTGGGGCTACAGAGGCTGAAGCATCAGATATAGAAGAGCAAGATAAGATAAATGTCCCAGCTACAGGGCTTTGTGCGACTGCAGCTCAACTGCTGTATTCAGTAACTTATTATCAAAAATCCAGTGACACGCTGCAATTGCAAAGAGAGCAATAATAAAAGCAATAACCAGCTGCAAAGCAGCAAAGTGGTCAGGGGTCTTGGAGTGCCGGTTTATGAAATACATAAAGAACTAGATACATATAATTTGCCAAAACTGGCAAGTACATGTTAGTATCTCAGATGTTTGAGGAGTGTGAACACGAGGTAAGGCAAGGGACTGACTCAGTATTTATATAAGCAGTATTACTTGGAGCAAGAGGATGGAATTAAAGTGGAAAGTTCCTGAGCGTGTGCTTTGTTATGGAAAACCGTCCGAAGGAAAATAATAGCGGTCCCACCACCACTTGGGATTTCTAACACCAGAACAGCAAAAGAAATAAAAAAGGAAAATGTGATACATGACCTAATAGGTCTTTCTTGTCTTTAACTCCCGTGATTTATCCCACAAGACCAGCAGAACGTACTCCAAAGCTGCCTATGTGTGCATATATCTTCTGTTTGGGAATGCTGTATTGGTTTTAGCTTTCTGAATTCACAACGGCACAAAGCCCGGTAATATTTAGATTTTATTTCTGAAGATGTCCATAAATCAGCAGACAATAAAAGGGGAAAAAACATACTGATGATATGATATCCTAGTATTTCCCAATATCCTCAACAGAGCAAATCAACAGTTTGTGTGAACACAGACTACGAACGGAACAGCAGTCAAACAGAAATGTTAATGCAAACCTCCCGTGCACACTGACACAGTAACAAAAGCTATTCCATTTTGCCATGATCCAACCCGACCAGATCCAAATAAAAGTACACACTCATGATCTGTAAATACACTGTGGGTGGGATTTTCAAGAGTACCTAACACTGGTCCTCACGCTCTCCACATCAGCCACAGCCTCTCTGTGGACCTCAGCGGGAAGAAGCTCCTGAAGGTCCCATCCCAACGTTCACAAGTAAGACACATTTCTACAGCGTGTTCCAGTCCCGGTCCCTCATCACAGACTCTCCTTACCTGAAGGGCTGGCTGTTTGTCATTCCTCTTCGGAGACTTTAATCCACTAACTTGTTGCTGCTGCTGCTGCTGTTGCTGCTGCTGCTGTTGCAGTAGAAGCTGCCGTGCCACCTGGAGAGCCTGCAAGGAAACAGGTTTGAAAGTTGAGTTTCCAGCAGACAGGGCACGGGGAGCTACACACGCAGCATAGGGTCAAGGCACTCCTTGGTCATGGAGTACTGCTCCACTCCCAAAGCACTTCCACCGAGGAAAGCAGTAGCTTTCACAAAAAACCGCAACTCAGCACTTGCATGCACTGGGGTGATACCCACCACTGGATTTCCCAATCTGACTATGGAGAAAACCAGCAGCAGATGATGTTCAGCTCCTGGGTGGGAACCTTAAGTAACCCCCAGAATCCCAGGGGTGAGCTCCATACAGTTAATTGTTACTCCCCAACTGGAGCAGCTCACAGCCCTCCTTGGTACCAGGGCAGGCTCATGTGCTAATGGCTTTCACACTCCTCTTCCCCAGTGGGTCAGGTCAGGTTTACAGGAGAGGGCAGTCATATACCACCGCCTGCTCTCCTGAGCGCCAGAGAAAGTCAGGGAAGATTCTGGAAGGCTATGGCAGGGGGGAGAGAAGAGCCAGCAGCAGGTGGAGCCATGCTGAGTTGCAGAGGCACCATTCTGAAGGCTGAGGAAGCTGCGAGGAGCTGGAGTGAATGCAATGAAAAGCAAGGACAGCATTTCATGCTCCCAAAATCACTAAGAGCTCGTGACAGATCAGCAGTGGGGACTTGGAGAAGAGGGGGCAGTGTGGGCTTATGGGATGGTGGGGCAGGGTACATGATCCCAAAAGCTTGAGCAGAACAGCATGTGCTGGGGGATTATTGCAAAATTTGGGGCAAAGTGAGGGAAAAAAGATCCTGGACATTGAAGCCAGGTGCTCCGCAAGGCCAAATTTCTCCATCAGGTGGGGGAAAGAAAGCAAGAGAAGACGAAACAAAGGGGGAAGAAAGACAGGGAGCGAGTCCCTGCCCTGGCTCCCTCCTGGCTCCCCACCCAGGGGACCGCAAGGATGATCCCTGCAAGACAGGCTGTGACACAGCTGAGGCTCCGCTGGCGAGACCCGAGCCCGCTGCTCCCAGAGGATCCACCAGCGCCGGACTCGGGCTTTCTTGGTCTCCTTGGAGACGTTCAGTACATGTGTAGGTGGAAAAGTGGGAAGGCTGAAGACTTCATTAATGTAAAACAAGAAAAATAGTCCCTTTGCAAGATGCCTACATCGAAGGAGGGAAAAAGCCTTTCCCACTCCTACTGTGTATGCTCTCCGAGTGATTTAATTAATACCTATTTAATTAAGGAGTCAGATATGCTTCAGGTTTCACTTGCTTCTCCAAGTTGCAAAGTGTCTCATCTCCGTGCAGAACTGCTGGGAAAGGTTTGACACCAAGGACTGCAAACTCGGATCCGCCACCCTGTAGTAAAACCTTGTTATTTTACGGCCCAGACCCATCTTTTTACTTTTGAAGGGGATGTTCAGCAACCCAGGGGGCTGAAGAACCACCTCTACTGTCCAGCACACCAGGGCAAGTGGAGAGGAGAGACCCTATCATGCTCTGGCAACGAGCCCTCCTTTCAAATTTAGTAACAAGCCTCCACTGGATCAGAAAAGCTCTTTTAAGGGTGGATGTGATTTCCAACAGAGCTTGGTGAGACGAAGGTAAAATCAGATTTTGCATTTCAAGCTGGTCAGAGCTCAGCGCACCCGTAGCATCTCTATAACGGTCCATGTCCCCACGAGGGGTGCAAGGAGCTGCCGGGCACAGGCACACACCAGGGCAGGCACGCATCTGTGCTCCCACACACAGCCAACCCCACCACCGGTTCAGCGTCAAGAACCAGAAGACCCTACAGCCTATCAATTAATACAAGGCAACAAAGGAAGCCTTTATGCAGAAAGAGCTAAGTACGGTTAAAAAAATGTTATTTTTATTGAATTAGCTTATTTAGCTGTTAAAGCATCTTCAAGGGTGGGCAGAGGCAGCAGAAATAAAACCTACAAGACTTAAGGGGATGGGCAACAAATACCTACTTAACAGGGGTGTTGTATGGCTTATTTAATTAATGAATACTTGTAAAGCACTCTGAGTTGCTCAGACAAGAAGCGCTATACAGTACAAGCGCAACATATTATTATATATTATTAAGACTGGCTCTGCAGAAGAATAATTCCAGGTAAATGTGCAATCAAATGATCATTTGAGTTCCCAGTAATTAGATTCAATAGGCCAAAAAAACCACAGAAGCCTTTCTTGAATCATACACTAAACAATCAGAACTTCCCTAACCTTTCAAGCAACAGCCTTTTTGAATAAAACATCATCAACTTATAGATATTATTCCAAAAAGAACCAGTCACCATATGTGTTGTCTCTTTGAAATACAGTTGCTATAGCAGACCCTGCATGCATTTCATGTGATATGATCATATTCTATCCGTTCTGGCAGCTGAGAGGTTGCACAACTAAAATTGGCTGCCAGAAATTTTTGAAGATTCCCAGAACAAGTAGCCATGCAAGAAACGCCTGCTTTCTACTCGAGCTGGCCAGGAGCTCTGGGCAGCTCAGCGGGGTGGCCACTGCCAGCACCAGCCCTTACCATGGTTGACCCTATGCTGATGACGATCTCTGCCCTGAGGGACAGGTTTGCAATGGCAAGGCTCTGATGGAGCAAAGCCAGAGCTCTGTCCCTGCTCCAGTCCCACCTGCACAGCACCCACATCCCTGCACACCCACCCTTGTGCAGGCTCTCCACTTGAGGTGACACCTACACAGCCCTGCTCCATGTCTGCCTGGCAGCTGTCCTGGCACTGAGACCTGGTGGGACCAGCGACGGTGAGAGGGAGGGACCAGCATGGGGGGTGGAGCAGAGGGGGGAAGGAAGGATTAAGAAGAATGAGACTAACAAATGGCTGGAGGGAGCACCATGGATACAAGGAGCTGGGATGGACAGGAACAGCAGCAGGAGGAACACGGAGGACAGGCGCGGGTGAGATGGCAGCAAGCTGGCAGCTCAGGGGACTGCAGCCTGAAATGGCACTTCCCACCTCTGCTCTCAACGTTTTGCTCTTCCACTTATAAATAACTGACAGCAATAAAAGCTAAGTATCGCATGAGCTTGGGTTTAAGACGTGGAAGGTTGTTTATAGCTCAGATCTGGCTCTCACTGAACATCTGCATCAAGTAGCTACTGCGTCCTTGGTGGCACAGTGAACCCAGGGACTCCAAGTCCCTGTGCCTTTCTTCATGTCCCTGCTCAGCCTTTCCTCCCTCCTGCCTCGGACACAGCACCACCCCTGCCATTTCAGTCTCATCCACACACCTTACACAAGATGGGACGTGTAGAAGAAGGATGGCTACCTCAGTCTGGGAAGCACCAGCCCTCTTTCCTCTTATAGACAAAGTATTTCAAGCCCGTTTGGAGCGCCTTCATGAAATTAATTTGCTGATGTTGGTTCAAGCCCAGTGGACACCTGCCCTCTTATCACTGGCACATCCCATTTAATCCAAGCCAACAAGTGCTGCACCTCTACTCCCTTCTCTGGTTCCACGCAGCAACCGCTCCCGCGTGGAGCCCATCGCTGGCAGCCGGCGTGGGAGCCCCGCTGAGGCTGCCGGTGCCGCACAGCGCTCAAGCGAGGATAGACAGGGAAATTAATTTGAGAGTGAAGTCAGTCCCACAACCTTCATCAGCACGGAGATTCGCAAGCAGGCCTGTACATTAATAAAGCTTCCTGTGGGAGTAGATGTTGCCTTTGATTTGCATGTGAATTCAATGCTAGTGAGAAGTGCCAGACTGTCAGACATGGAGACCAAAGTCTCTTATCTTTCCAAAAGCTTCTGTAGCAGTTTCCCCACATTTCCTTAATCATCTGCCTTGTCCTCAACTTACTGAACAGGCAGTAGAGTAAAGCTGGACTCGGTTCAACTCCTGCTGCTGCCAAGTCCTGAAACAAGGGTGCCAGGACTGTTTACTGCTAGCCAACAGCTCTGCTAACGTGGCCCTCTCCTCACGAGCAGGTGCTCTGACATCTCCAAGCTCTTTTCACACATTCCTCCCCACTGCCATAGTTACATCCTAAATCTCCACCACGTGCTTGCACTTCTGCAAGTGAACAATTGCTGGGGGCTGTGGTAAACCAGCTCATGTTTGTGCATCCAGGCAACTGCATGCTCCTTCATGGCACTGGCAGGTAGAGATGCTAAGAGCCCCAAAAACTACAGAGATGCTTCAGATATCTGGGCCTGTGATTACCAGCAGCCATGTTATGTGCCATCTACCTGCACTGCTCAAAGAGCCTGCAAGCCTGGACACTGCTGCTTGGGACAGCCAGACCCAGATGCCAGTCCTGGCCTCCCACAGCTCATCACACAGCATTGGCCATCCTCCTCCTCTCTGCACCAAAATACAAATAGGAAATCTTCCCACTTACTGAAGGACGAGAAAGGAAAGCATCCCCTAGCAAGCGCATCTTTTGAGTGCCGTGGTTTTTGGTCACCATCAACAGGGATTTGAAAGGAAGACATCAGTAAAATGCTCACTACCAACCAAGTCATCTTGATTCTGCTCGCTGCTATGCCCAAATGCAAGATACAGTAAATGAACTCCCAAGCTACTTTCTTATCCATTAGGAAATCACCCAGAGATAAGGAGATTTTCTGGCATAAAACAGAGAGACCAGTAAAAGGGCAACTGAAAACGCTGTGCTTTAGAGACATTGCACAAACTTGGGGTGGTATTTGAGAGTCAACATCGGGTGACACCTAACCCAGAAAAAATGTTAACAGCACTGTGAGATGAATCAAGTCTGTTTCATTCAATGATGCCACAGAGCAAGTGGGAAGCCCCACCGAAAACCCCTCCCTCTGTGCTTAGGGAAGTGGCAACCATTATTTAATGGTTTCCCAACTAGTTAAGCACCAGGGGGGGGAAAAAGAAGTATGCATTTGAGATGACCAAGACAATTTTATTGCAAGATAGACAGAATGTGACTTGTTTGCCCAGCTGTTGTTTGCCCAGAACATCCGGCACTGTTATCACCCCAGTTACTGCTGTAATTCAACATTTCCATGTGAGCAGCTCAATCTTTCGGTTTCACCATCCTCTTTGGGCAAGTTCTGCTCAAAGGGCAAAAAAAGTAGCCCTGCCTCTGACTTCACGTGGCGAGAAACTCCCGATTCGAGAAGGGGGCTCAGGAAGGGAAATACACTGGAAAAAGAGGGTTGAACTTTAAAAATAGAAATGCTGCTTAAATGCCATATACTTGCTTACAGTGTCAGTACATAAGGAAAACAGTAACAGGATCCAGTCCTATGGAGCCTCTTGCTAACTTGTTCCACCACTGCAGCCAGTACAAGGCAGCGACTCTCCAACTCTTTTTCCATCAGCCTGTTTCTATTGAAAAAAAAAGAGCTCAAGCTCCTCCCTTCCCATCTGCTCCAACCTGTATTAATATCAATCAGCTATTAATGAAATATGAAAACCTACAGCTATAATGGGTCTGACCCCAACGCCAGGAGAAGCTTGTTTCTGCATCTGAGGTTTATCAGGCATGGAAAGACTGATCCAGGGAACTGCAGGATGTATGGAAAGGTATGTTTGGTGGAGGGTGGGGAGACAGCAACAGACATGAGGATGCAAAAGAAACTGGTGTCCTGTCTCACTGCCAATTCCCAGGGCAGTTGTGCAGTAATCAGCTGCCTCCGAAATGGAGAAGCATGCACACAGAAGTTGCAAGAAGGGCACAAAACAAAATCCCATGTGTTTTTACAGATTCCTAAGGATTCTTGGCCTTTCCAGGTGGACAAAGCTGCCCATCAGGAAAGCAACTTGAGAAAGGAGGAAGGAAGTATTCCCAGAAATCAGAGACGGTCCCGCAGCCATCTGAAGCATCCAAGCAGTAAATCTGGAAAGTTACTCGCCAGCCAACATCATCATCTGTCCGTTATTTCAGTTATGGTCATTAAAAAGCAAAACATAACACAACAAGCAGAGAGAGAGATGAGACAGAAAATATTTTAAGGGCAAAATCTACCCTTGGAGAAAACATAATGCTACCCTAGTCCCAGACTCCAGAAGTGAGACCTTCTGTGTTGACCTCCAAGCAAGAGCAGATAGATGGATCCTCACACAGCTGAGATGGCTGCTAAGCCTTCCCCACCGTGTTCTAGGAGAAGCACAGCTTTGCAGCATCAGGCATGCAGTTCTCCCACCATCTATTTTTCCCCGAGTTTCGCAATGGCCTGAGGCACTGCGGGACCGCCGGGTCAGCAGCTGAAGGGGCCTCTCCCAGCAGAGGCATGGCCCACCTCTCAGAAGGGTTTCTTGCTTCCATTTAGTCTCGCAAGGCAAGTACCTTTGTTTCTCCCGGGTGGGACGAGGGGGGATTTAGACTCAGCCAGCAATCTCTCTTCTTTCTCAGCTCCCATCTGTCCTCACACCCCGCTCCACTCCACAGCTGCTCCCAGCAGAGCGGCAAGATGCAGCTCACAAGCTTGGAAGCCCGGATGCACCCAAGCTTCAGAGCTGCTTCATGTCTCTCCCACTCCTGCCTCCTCTAGCTCCTCTCCTGCGACACCCTCTTCTCCTGGAGCAGCAGATGTAGAGGAGCGGTGGTAGGAGGCAGACACATTGGAGGGGAGCCCTGCTGCAGCTCTCCTCCGACAGGCTGAGGAGCCGCACAACGTGTGGAAACCGGCGAGGAGCGGAGCAGTATGCAAAAAGGAAAAAAAAATAAAAAATAGTGCAAAGCGACAGCAGTGGGTAGTGCTGTTCCTCTGGGAGGAACAGAACAGGAGGAGGTGAGAAGAACCAACTAGAGAGAATAGGAAAGGAACCAAAATGAAGAGGAGGAATAAAATGTAGAAGACGCAAAAAAGAGAAGCAGATGTTCTTGCAGCACTTATTCCCTCTGACATTCGTACCAGCCCTTTCATCTTCCTCCAGAACTCAAAAACGAGCTGCTACATGCTCCCTCCCTGTTCCCACCATCCTGATCCTCTGTGCCACACATCAAAACGAGCCACAGCCAAGAGCCCCAACACCGCTCCGGGCACTGCACTGGGGAAGCCTGGGGGTAATTACAGGCAGGACACCGGGCTCTGCTACGGGACACAACTAGGATCCAACATAACCTGGTGAAGCAGCCCTGCTGTCCTGCTTCCTCACCAGCCTTGGATTCAGATCACCCTCATCCCCATCTCATCCTCTGCTTCCTTAAATAATCCTCCTCCCTCTGCCCTGTACCCAGCTCCACTTCAGAGGTGCAGCAGAGGGATGCTGCGAGCCAGGGGAGATGCTGCAGGTTGCCTGTACCAGTGTCTCGCTCAGCTGCAGCTCCTCTGCAAGGCTGGCTCCAGCCAAGGGGCTACCAGCCAGCTCGTCGAAGAGGAGAGCTTCAGCAACAATCCTTTACTCAAATAAAATGATCAGCTGGCCCTGAAGGCTTTGCTTAGACGCAGCAGATTGATCTGGCCAAGTGACTAATCGGTGATTCCCATGCTGGAAAAAGAGAAGGGACCTGGAGGTCCACATGTACAAACCCCGGCTCACATCCTGTCCCTGATGTGACGGGGGCAGGCTTGGAGCAAGGGAGCTGGCAACGTGCCTCACGCTGAAGCATCTCCTAGAATAGTGCAGTCATAAGGAAGAAGATGAGTCTTTATTTTTCTTCCAGCAGGCTTAGTTTCTTTCCTCTGGAATAGATCCTGGCTATCAGTTGAGGAGATCCCCTCCAGAAAAAGGCACTGGAAACAAACGCTTTCTTCCAAACCCACAGGGTGGAGCTGTCTGTGCCCCAGCGCTGCTACGCTTCGTCCTTGTGGGTGCTGAGGTTACTTCTGCTGGTAGCAGGACCAGCAGACGTGATGCTCCTGCCCTGAACCCTGCAGTCCATCCCATGGCTGGCAAGGTCCCTGTCACCTCTGCAGCAGTGGGGACCCAGCCTCACGCAGGGGGACAACAGGGATTTGCCTGCAAAACACCTGATTTTCATTTTGTACTTTATTCATGAATTCCACCAACCTGAGGGGAAAGGGGGTTGAGGTATTTTGTTCAAATACCCAGACACAAGTGGGATGGAAGGGGACAGGCAGCAAGAGGCAGCAGGGTAAGAGCCCAAACTCAGCAAACCCCAGAAACCTGCAAACCCCAAACCAGCCACAACAGCTACAAAAATCCCGTTCTTGAGGCACAAACGAAATCCTCAGGCGGTTACACTGTAAAAACACCTTCTGTCTCCTCTTTTAAAGAGTCACAGTCAAGACTCATCAAAGCCATTTAAAAAGCATCTGGCAAAAAAAGTTCCCAAACATTAAAAATGGCTCTCTTTATTTTGGCATGTCAAGATTCACAGCATGTAGCGGTCTGTACCAGCAAGAAAGGAGGGATGGGCCAACACATCCTGGTAAAATGAGAAAGGATACAAATGTTGGCTCCCCGCACAAACTGAACCAGAACTGAACTATGCCTGAGTGATGAAAAAAAACATCTTATGGGATTTCCAGCTCGTTTCTGTAGGCTCGAGATCAGATTCTGAACTACTGTGTTTATCCAAAAGTGAACCAGACCTTTGGATACTTGGAGGACTATTCATTGCTGAGCCACGTTTTTCTTGGATGTCAAAAGCACGGGAAGTTCTCATATTTTTTAATAGAGAAGGAGAGGGATAAGGTGAGGGGGGGAGGCGGCAGAGTGCCTTTTTGTTGCTACAGCATAAATAGTATATTGCATACAGCTGCCTGCACGCTTCCCTGTGTGGTCAACAAAACAGGGAACATATTTTAAGCTTGTTTTCCAAAACATTCCATGACAAACTTGTACTCAGAGGCCCATGAAATAAAGTCCCTGGCTGTGACATCTCCCCATGTGCCATCGGACACACGCTGCTGTTGGGTGAAAGAAAGAAGCAAAATGTTGGGACAGCCCAAACCATGGGAAACTAAAGCTGCAAATCACATCCCTGCACTTCAAGCCAATGGCACAACCTAATTTAGAACAGCTTCTAAAAACCTTAATTTTAAAAGATTCCGGTAAAGCAAAAATAGGCAAAGTTCAGATGGACGCAACAAAAATGATTAGAGGCCTGGGCAGATACAAGGCAAGATTGATAAGGGTGGGAGTGTTTAGTTTAGCGAGAGATGAGTAAGAGGGGAGATGATAAAAGTACACAAATTGTGACTCGGCCTGAGAAGGTACATCTGGTGCTATTTGCCATTTCTCATAACGCAAGAAAAAGAGGACATTGAATGAAGTCAGGAAGTGACAACAACCAAAAAAAAAAATTAAAGTAGATAAAGGGATTTTTTTTTTGTCTTTCTTGATACACAACGCGTAATTACTCTCTGGAACTTACTGTCACAAGATATCACCAGTGCCAAGAGCCTGGGGAGGATGCAAAGAAAGGCTGAGACACGTGCACAGAGGGTATTGAGAGTATTTACAGCTACCTTTGGAAAGATAAAAGCATAAATCAGGGTACAAATGCTTATGCTTCAGGCTCCACCTTTAATGGCTGGAGCCTAGGAGGAAGCTTTACCCCACGGACAGGTCCTCTAACTGTCCTTCACAGGCTTCTGCACAAGGACTACAGCCAGGGCTGGAGAGACCCCATGTCCGATGGGATGCAACCACTCCTGCCTCTCTGCCTTCTCGGGTACCTCCGTCCCGCACTGCTGACCCCAAACCCCGTTGCCCAGCCCATCCTGAGCCCCCTCAACCCTTAGGGAGCCACCAGGCACTGGGTGGCCGGCCACGTCCCCTAGCCCAGCCCCTGCCCACATCACCTGGCCCCAAGCCGCTCATTTCCTCTTTCTTCTTCACACTGCATTTAAGTTTCAGGTCCTTATTCTGCCAGCCCTTCCTTTCCTTGGTATTTCGACTGCCATTTCTTCCTCCCTTAAAACTAAACCACACCTTCAGTCCTTGCCACCCATCTGGACTCCAAGCACTGACCCCCCAGAGCTGGTGGGCAAAGCATCACCCACCTCCTCCTCCTCCCCGGACCCACCAGCGATGCGCATACTTGAACGCAACTTCAAGATGTCAGGCAAATTTTCCTTTTTTTGATCTGAAGCCATTTCACAGAGGGAACCCACGCCCCCGAGGAGGAGGAGGACCCTCCTGCCGACACGGCACCTGCGGGGCAGCAGCAGTCAGGCACTATTACGGACCGCGGAGCTCATCAACGCGCTGGAACTGACATGCGATTCGGGGAGACAAAGAGAGATTCTGAAAGCAAGTCAGTCTATTAAATTTATACCTACCTGCACAATGTGAAACAAACCACATCTCGGTTTCCTTTCATGTGCATGACAGTCTTAACTTGTTTCTTTTAATCCCATAAAAGCAGCTAAAGCATGCAACATGCTTCCCAGAGAGGAGGCAAACCTGTATTTTACTTCCTGACAGTGATTTAGTTTATAGGGTGGGTTTTTTTCAGGGAAGATAATGAGCATTGTCCTAAGCTGGTATTACAAAGGAAATACTACACGCTACATGCTAGACACCTGGCATTTCAAAAAAAAATTGCATAAATTGTCACTGTCTGTAACGGACCAAACACAGCTGCAACCCCTTGTGCTGCACAGACAGCACTATCGGCGGCAAAAAGATCCCAGCAGCACTCTCCAAGGCTTTCTTCAGAACTCAGCGCCCTTCTACAAATTCAAAGCATCTCTCCTTTAGTCAGCCGTGCCCCAAGTAGGACTGGGGAGAGGCCCAGGGATGTGCTGAGGCAGAAATGACTACGTAATAAATCCAACAAGTCCAAAGGGGTGAAGCAGTAATCCATGGAAACGTTCCACACAAGAGGGGGTTTTAAGTGCCTTTAATTCCCAGCTGCAAACCCAACAAGCTGCCAGAAGGCGGAGACCACTGAACACAAGGGGTTAATGGCCTTGCTAAAGAAAATGATACACATAATTTCCTTTTATCATAAAACAATACGTTTATTATTTTCTGTATATCTGTTAAAGGGCACGGCCTTCTGAGTGGAAAACAAAACACAGCTCGGTCACATGTTTATTTGCTTCAGCTACTCCCTTTCCCTTCTGATAAATAATCAAACATGCCATCCAGAAAAAACAAAACCAGTGAGCTGGGAAATTTGATGGTCATCAAATAGACTAAGATACCAAGAAAAGCAGCCCACTGTTCCCACAGTGAGTTTTCTGCCCCACACCTACACTAACATCTGAGTAAATAACTTCAGTCACTCTTTCCATTTTCCCCATGCAATTACTCCTACTGTTAAACAAATTGTCCTTAAGGCAGTTGCAAACACCATTTTTTTTTTCCCCTGCAAAGTAGAACAACTTCTGAACATTAAAAAGCCAGACTAGCAATATATTTTAAAAATATGTTTGTTGTACTTGCGGTTTGGCTGAACACACAGCTTGATTTCTCTCTCTCTCTCTCTTTTCTAGGAAGATGGGGGTTTACAGTTGAGAATTTTACAGTGGATTTGGATCTGGGAGAGGCAGGAAAAGCCTCCAGGACGATGGGTTTACTCCATAGGGCAGGCAGCGTATTTTCCATTTTATGTTGTATTTCACACTATATGAGCACCACGAATGCTTACCAAAAAAAAAGTTACCTGTTATTACAGTGGGGGGGGGGCAGCCAAGAAATATCAAGTAGTTTTTAAGTCACTTGAACAGAGAGGGAAAAATCCAGCATATGTGTTGCAACACGGATTACCCAGAGGATCTACGCTATCTTCCAACAACCCCTGAAGACCATTCATACAACAATCATTAATACTGAAAAACTGCAGAGAAAATCCCTCACATGAGAAGTTAACAACCATTACCCGGCGTGAGCACGCTTTCCCTTTCCTTTTGTAGTACCACAGGTCTAAACAATAGTAATATGAATGAGATAATAGCCATGCTTGTCTCAGCAGCCTGATTTTTATTAGCATGAAATTGGTACAAATATTAGCGAGGCTGGTTTGCAAGCGGTGCCAGAGCCACGATACAAACAATTTGCAGAAAACAAAAAGCAACTCGGCGGGCTTACACCTCTCTTTTGCTGCCCAGAAGGGCAGCCACGTTTCCCTTTTTTGAAGGGTTTTGTTGTTTGGGGTTGGGTTTTTTTTGCCACTTGTGCAAGTGGAAGGAGAAGCTGCAGCACCCATGAGCTGCGGAGATGGTGACACACGGCTGCTCCTGCTCCAAAGGGACTTCACAAGGCGATGGGTGCCCCGAAAGAGGACTTTAGTCCTCTCCAGGGCTCTCCGAAGCCGTGCCAAAAAACCCACCCTTGTTGTCAACACCGCAGTAAACAACCTGAACCGGCTTCTTTTGCTTTAACCCTCAGCCATTCCCCTCTCCTGCACTGCCAAGCTGCCCGCGCAGGGGAAGGCAGCAAGTTAAAAGTTCAGCCCTGCCTGCACGCTCCTCTTCTCCGAGCGCTCGCAGAGAAAATGAAGAGTTTAACAGAGTAAGCTCTTACTGTCTGCCTTTAGATTTCCGTCTTCGCGCTGGAGATGTGTTTCTGGCTGTTTCTGTGAAGCGGGGGCTGAAGAATGGTAAAAAGATGTTTGAATAAACAGGAAGTGCTGTGCAGCCGGAGCGCAGGCTGGAGGGAGACGGCGCTGGAGCACTGCCCTTCGCCGGCAGCCACCGGGTCTCTGCCTCCACAGTAGCAACCTCTGCTTTTACTAAATGACAAAGAAACCGCAAAGCATTCCTTCCCTAATTCTTCCCTTGCGAAGTGGTGAGATCGGCTGGAGCTCGCAGGTAATCTCAAAGTTGGGTTTAGCACTACACCCGGCACAGAACTCTAGCAATCCTGCGTTATTAAATTCCCCCCATCTGTAAGTAGAAACATGCAGAACTAATTATGTCCCCAACCAGACCAAACAGAGGCAAAAAGCACACCTCGCTTCTCCATCTAGGCAAACGCATAGTTGCACATAGGTTCAGCCAAGCTTGACTTTCCTACCCTCTACAGTGCTGCAAGTTGCACTTAAAACCAGCTCGTGAGGCTGGCCAGGCTTCAGAGCTATTTTCTCTAACTGTGTGAATTGAAATACAACCAACCACCCCAAAAATGCAACTTGTCTCGGGCGCAGGACTTGCATCCAGCATCTCTGACAGCGCGCCTTGAGCACGCAGGCAGACGCTTCCCCTTCGTCGTCGTCTCCTTCCCCTCCCTCAAACAAACTACCTATTTAACTGGGGATGACTAACTAACCGTCTCCCCACCCAATTATCGAAGCCCTGTCTTCTGTCATATCGGTGACATGACACAGATATTGTCAAGAAAAAGTAAACTGGGGCTGGCACTTGAAGGCAGCTCGTGAAGAGATGAGCAGTCGAACAGCCATATTCAATAAAAAAGAGGAACAGGATTCCTTTAGAAAATGTATTGCTGTTGTGGCAACGTGCTGCTGCCGCTGAAGGGACTGATTTGTTATTTAGCATGTAGTCTTGGACTGTCTGTCATTCTGGGTGCTAATGCTCTGCTAAAATAACTCATTGGGAGCTGTCAGTGGGATGTTTACATAGGCCCCCAATCTTTTCTTCATACAAGGAAATTTTTTACTGGAATTCATCTTCTTTTGATCTCACATTCAAAGCAACAGCAGCTTGATAGACATGCAAGTCTGAAAGCAAATCCAGACGCTGAAGATAAACCGCCAGAGTATGACAGGCAGGAGCATCTAAAGCTTATAAAAATGAAGAGAACAGCATGTCGTCTGAGTATTACAATAGCAGAAATCAAGAGACATATTAGGTGGAACTGATCAGCCACAAAAACAGTTCAAAAGGCAGATCATAGAAACAGAAGACTAAGCTAGGAAAAAAAAAAAAAATGGGAAAGATCTGCTTTACAGAGGCATCACCTCCTTTCTGAGTACCACAGCGTTTCCTCTCCAGCATGTAAACTTAAGGGGAAAAAAAAAAGAGGAGGGCTTGTGCCGCCTCTACTAACTCAGCAGTTCCTACCTGCAGCTCACCAATTAATTTGCCGAGTGTACGTTTCAATTACACGTTATTCAAAGTGAAATAAAAATAGGACACCGTGCCACTTGCGTCTAGCCCAGCCCTGCCAAACACCACAGGGATGGGGAATCTGTGCCTCCCCGTCAGGGAGCAGGGGAGTCGCATCCCCCTCCCCAGCGCGAGAGGGGCCCTGGCCTCAGTGCCTGCCACCATTTTACCTTGTGTGCCTTTCAAAGGGCCGAGCCTTGGGATGCTCTTGAGCTCTGCCTCTCCCACCGGTGCAGAAATACTAGTTCAGAAGATAATTTTATTTAAATTGAATTACGTGTGCCACGGAGTCTGCAGATACATACCGAAGACGGCCCTCGCTGGGAAACAATTGCTGAAACTTTCTCTAGAAACCCATACATTTTTAATTTTTCCTCCCCAAATAAGCTTCTTATTCTAATTGAAGTCAGCAAATATAATGAAAAAGTAATTCTCAAACAATTTTGTACTTAGAGCTGTTTGTTAACAAACACCGAATGAGCAGCAGTGTTAGGTTAAAGGGCAGCAGGATTCCACATTATAATTTAGCCTGCGGTTATTTCTGATTAAGAACACCCTCCGGGACAGCAAAGCAGGATCTTCTTTTGCAGCAGGCATAGCTTTTAAAATTAGCCTTTTCTGCATAATAAAACCAACAGGAAAACTGTGGATTTAAAACTGTATTAACCAATTTGAAGTGGTGCAAGCAGTTTATGCCTCGCTTTCTGCAAAACATCCTTCCCTGCCTTAGTCAAGTTACAAATGTAAAAATGCTCCCTGGATTCTGAAAGTGTTGTAAGAAAGTCACCTTCTGTCATGCTTATGTAGCTATCTAATGTGCTAAAGGCTGATTATTTATCTTTAAACTGTACTAGTTTAATCTTTTAAGGTCACCACTAATCTGCTCCAACCTTTTAAAAAATAGCAGCTTTCAAGACTTACTGCTGGAATCACTAAACTCAACACTGAATGTCATTGTAACAGATACATTAGCCAGAATGAGTGCAGTTTTACAATGTAAACACCAAATACAAATCCCCACCTAAACGAGAATTAAAAATAGGATCTCCATGCCAGGAGAAATGCCAGTAAATAAGATCAACACTGTATTATTTCACACGAATCTCGTTCCAAATCATGTTGTTGTTCTTCTCTCCTCCCCCTCCCTTCCTAGGGCAAAACTTGGGTATAATTTAAAGGATCATTAGGTGCTTTTTCTTTATCCTCTCCCTTTTGCAGTAGCAACTTTGCATGCCTGCTGCAAAGCCTCACACACATTTGGAAGTCTCTGTAAGCCCAGAAACCCCCTCGTAGGTTGTGTGCATGTGCTGCACCGTGGCCCTTCTATAGTCTTCTTTTGCCTTTTCCCCTAGACTTCTTCTGGACTTGAATGTCACAGTAGACCTTGAATGTGAAATGGCTTCAAGCTAATTGCTTTAATTGCTTGAAGATGTGCAGGCAGGTGAAACCCGATCCCCTTGGCCATTGTAGAGACCAGGAACAACACAGGAATGTTTACATAGTGGTTTGAGTTTAATAGACAGTAGAGCTGAGTTTCAGACAGCTAGCAAAAACACAGCTAATAGGTGACCTCTTAATGTAGTCCTCCTTTTTAAAAACAAAATACAATTTCATTTTATACAGGGCAGTGTCCCTAAATGCCAAGGTTATCTGCTTGACTTTTTGAGTGAGCATGCACTGCGTTGCACCTGACATTTATACCAGAAACTCTATCCTGAATGCATTTCCCTCTACCTTAAAACAAAAAGCACTTTATGTGTCAGTCACCTTACAAACAGGTTAGAGATGGATGGGGTTTCCTAGTAAGTGCAGTCATTTTAATTTAAAATTGAGTGGTTTTCACCCCAAAAACACAGGGCAGGGGACATAACCTCAAGCACCTTTCCCCATCCCAGCATCCCCTCCTCACCTGGGCACTCCCACCATCCGGTGGGGACCAGCACAAGCCCTCGATGGGGTCTCCTGGAAAGGCGAAGCACGACTTTTAACAATTTTTACTGCTTTTCCAGAGCTTCCAGTACATTTGCTCCATGCTGTGAGGATACGGAGCGGCTGCGATGTGCTGTTTCAAAGGCGCAGCTTGGTTTCACGCACGGCACAAATTCGGCAGCTCTTCCTCAGGCAGAATTCCTCCTGACTGAGAGCTGCAGCATTTGGGGTCACTGAGAATCACGCTTGCTTTCCAAGAATCATGAGGTAAGTAAAATACACTTGGAAACCAGCTGAAGACCGGTGAGCAGATACAGCACAAGTGTAGAAAACAAAGCAGAAAGAGTGATTTTGGCAGTAGCGGTGGCAGAAAGGTATTTACTGTAAGTCTAGTCCAAAAAACAAACACTGCAAACAGGTAATACCTAATACTCACTCTCCTGGCACAGGCTCTTCGAGGTTTGTTGCCAAGCTTAAAAAATAGTTAAAATCACTTGCACTGGGTGAGTATTAGCAGGGAAATGACATGTATTACCTCCCAGACAAATAGGAATAAATAAACCAGCACTTATGTAGGAAGGAAAAAGAGTAGGCAATCTGAGGAACAAGACTGGAAAAAGCACAAATGCACAGAGGCAGAGGAGGGGAGGCCAAACCAGCGTGTTATTTAGTACCAATGAGAAAGGAAAACAACTCCCAACCCCACAGCCCTGCAAGTAAAGAGCATTTCCAGCCTGATCTTTGCAATTCTGCTCAGAAAGTTCATATTCTCTAGTATCTTATGCTCAAACTACCACCCTTCTGGGCAGATGGGAACAGCAGCAGGAGGAAGGCTGCTCCAGTCACTTCTGGAGGCAACTGCAGCTCGCAGGGAGGTAACAGATGCAGATTGCTCTCCTCTACCTTGCCCATTATTTCCAGTCCTCAGAAGCAAATGAGTAACTGATCTTAAATAATACAGAACAAAGGGAACAACGTGAGCTAGAAAGCAAACCAGCATACTTGGGAACATGCCTCTTTCTAGTGAGACACAATCTTGCCAGCACAGACGCATGCACCGAGTTGTTGTCCCATCACCTCCAATTCTGACAACCATGGGGTGCTAATGGAGGTTTTTTTTCCCCAAAAAGAGAGAAAAAAAGTTCAGAATAGGAAAAAAAAACCAAAACCCAACAGTGACAATTTAAAGATTTAGTATAAACTAGTTCAAGCCTGTGGGAGGAACGCTAAGTGGAAAAAGTAAACAGGGTCCCCCCAAGTAGTTCCCCTGGAAGCGGAGCAGGCAGCCGGTGCCTGGTACCGCCGGCTGCCCCGCGCCCGCCGAGGTCAGCCCAGCTATGCTAAACTGACAGGTTCAGTTTACAGCAGGCCAGCACTTTGTTTGGATATACTGGCCTTGCTCACCGCCAGCTTAACAACAGATGGCTCGAAAACTTTCATTATGTTGCAGAGGGCTGAACTGCAAACAATCGGGGAAAACTGTGAAAAGTTT
This sequence comes from Podargus strigoides, assembly GCA_028020825.1. Classification (NCBI taxonomy): domain Eukaryota; kingdom Metazoa; phylum Chordata; class Aves; order Caprimulgiformes; family Podargidae; genus Podargus; species Podargus strigoides. The sequence goes on along the minus strand of CM051629.1, from coordinate 4,593,395 downwards.
AACTCTCTGCAAGCCGAGCGGGGAAGCGCTCGCCTCGCCAGGCAGATTCCCACTCCCACCCTGGGCATGAGCACCTCTGACTTCATTACATGGGGTGGGCTGATCAATCATACCTGCACACGGTCCTGGGGGTGCTTGGAAAACAAAGAATTTGTGGTTTGACAAGGTCATTTCAATAAAAGCAGCATCCCAGAAGGAAACGGACTTTGACGGATCGCAAAGCTGATTTTAAACCTTCCTCAAGCCCGTGGCTTCAGGAAAGTTAGAGAAAGTTTCCGCACTAATCCTCCAGTCGAGGTTTCTCAAGAGCTTTCTGATGAGTGTTTGTCCACCTCCAGAAACAGAGCCTTGGTCCCTCAAATTCCCACTTCAAACTTTGGCGTGTGACGGCAAGAGAAGGCCGCCAAATAATCTAGCATGCAGGTCTGAGTATGATTTATCCAAATCTGTGTATAATTTAAATATTCATTAAATTGATTCGATTCATATGCACCCTAATATCTGTTAACGCTCTAAGGCAGGTTATAAATGCACCTTCCAAGGTTTAATTCAATTGACAATCTTATATACATCTCATCACTGGAAACGCATTATTTTGCATTATTCAAGGAATGAACCAATCTGTTTTCCACAAATGTATTTTAAAAGCGACTCTTTCCTGTTATTGAAACAAAATTGTGTTTATTACTCCTTTAGCATAGTGTAAACTCATAAACGTCAACAGAGAGTACAAGGAAAACTGTCAACTAAATATTGTTTCCTTCATGAGCTGCTCTTCCAAGTCAATTACGCCTTTCAACTTCTGGGGCATTGTATGATAAACTGGCAGTAAAAATCATTCACATTAATATACCATGGTGCCTTGCCTGCAAAAGGTAATTAAAGAAGTAAATGACTCATAAGAATAGACATATTAGCTGCAAAATGAAAGGCAACTGAGCTGCCACATGAAAATATGTACCATTAAGATACTGCATTTTCATATTCCTGTAATCAGCTTCAGTAGACTAATGCTTATTTAATCCAGTTCTCTGCTAAGTCCATCAACAACTGTTTTTTGCTGTTTTCTCCTTGACTGAACATTATGTGTGCAGGTTTGGAATAAATACGGCAATAAGATTTTTGCATAGTCAATTGAAGAACAGGGGTTTTATCCTTTAAAAACTATTTTTCTTTCCCACCAAGAGAGATAGAGCAGAGAAGGATACCAAGAAAACCTCCGTTTTTGTGGGGTTCAAGTACCAATACACTTGGAGTGAAACATATACCTTGTTCCAGCGTTCACCCATTTTGATTCGTGACACTATTAGCAGGAAAAACAAGCCTAATGACTCCATCTTCCAACTTTCCTATTCTTCACGTAGGAAACGCTTTGCCATGTTAATGCAGGTTTTCATTTGGCTTAGAAAAATGAGACTGGTTTTCTCTAGCCTTTGAGGCAAGGTGGGGTGAGGAGAGGAGCAGGCACTCCCGGGTTTGTGGAGGAGATGGAGGTGCAGGCTGGGGAGCCTGAGGGGCATCGCTCTCAAATGATGCACAGCTAACGAGGTGCCCTCCCCAGTCCTGACTCTTGGAAAGCTTCAGATGACAAAACACCCAAACTCCAAACCCACACAGACACTGTCCCAGCATCGCACCCTGGCAGCAGGACCCCCAGCTCAGCACCAACATGCTCCTTAATTTTGGGGGACGGCCTCCACTGGAGCTCATCCTGCCTTTGGCTGACATGTGGTTCACATCTCAGACCACCCCTGCTCTGTGGCCATCAGATAAATCCAATGCTTTTTGGTAAAGGGCGTTGGGTTTAACTTCCCAAGCCGTGTCCTTCTCCTCCCAGGGGATGGTAAAATTCAGAGAAAAAAAGTGCACTTGTCTCCATCCTTCAAAATAACACCCTGCAAAATACTCAAACATTTATAACTCATCCTGTTTGTGAGTAGTAATTAAAATATTCTTTTCATCACAGTAATAGCTCTGTAAGGCCAAGATCCAGATGGCTTTTGACTGCCCAGCCACCACAATTATTTCATTTTCTAAAGTATGGGGTGGAGTTAACTCCAGGATCTCAGCTATCGCTGTGGTGCGACTTGACAAATGCTGACTTTTCTAAATGGCAGACACTGTGTATGTACCATCCATCCTTTATTTATTGTGCCTGGCGGAGGTTTATCCTTGCAAAAAGAGATCTTTCAATAAAAATCTGAACACAATGCTTTGGGACCTGCATTATATGTTGCTTATTTATCACTATCAGTATGAAATAGTATAAGACTTAAAATGTAGGATCAATCATTATTTAAACTGTATTATTGCTTCTCCATTTGAGCAGACATCACTTTGTACCTACAATTAATGAGCTCTAGTCCTTTTTCTAATTAAGGAACAAAGGTTCTTGTGTGCAGAGTATAGAGTGACACTGTCTAGAGAACGCACATTTAAATAGAAGAGAATCTTTCTAATTACCTTAAAATAGGATTTTTAATATCCAGGAACACAATAGGATCAAGAAATCAGAGCATTTCCAACAGCATTTACAAATAAGTCATTACAAAACACTTTTAAAGGGCAATAATGCATCCCTAAAAACAATGGGACCTTATGGAGAGTAGTGCCTAACACGTCTGTACTTATGTAATTAACCTCTGTGCATTGATACAGGGAAAATGCAAGACAGAAATTATTTTATGTCTCTGTGTATCCAAAAATTTAGAGCATAAAATACTTCAGGCTCGTGCAGATTAGGATCCAAACAAGCAATTAAGAAAGTCAGAAAGGTAACCTCGCTTTATCCAGTAATTAGGGCTGTTAGAAATAGGATACTGTCTCTTAGAAGTGTTACAAATATACCACAGTACTAAATAACCTGCACTGCTGGGAAAGTATACTTGCTATCAAGGGCAAAGCTGCTATACACTGAGGTAACAGTAAATGACAGACTGTTGTTCAAGTCCATTAGCTGCTATGTGATAGGAGCACATTCACTAGCACACGACCTGTGAAAAATCTTAGATCTCTTTAAATCTTTGAATTGGATTGCTGCATTAATTCTTAAGAACTGCAATCCTTCAACCAAGTCAAATTACCCTCATTAACAGGGGAAAAACTGCCTCTGCAATAAGTTAAAAAAAAAAGATATTTATTACCTATAATCACTTTCACGTACTTCACCTGGAAGTGTGACAAACTGGGACAACAACTTCAGAGGCTGGCACCAGTTCAGCTGCCGGTGGGGTGGGGATGGAGGGGACGCGTGTGCCGTGCACACGCCTGTGCGTGTGCGTGCACGTCCCTGCGCCGGCACTCAGCGTAAATAAATGTGCTTCTTGGGGGAAAAACCTCAATGAATGTTCCAAGAAAAGAAAAAAAAAACCCACTAAGAATAAGCCTAGGCACTGAAGCGATCTGTGTGTGTGTGCCACTGAAATAACCGCAAAAGAGGAGGGGAAATTCTTCAGTTATTCAAGGCTTGATTAGAACACTACTTCATAATTAGGCATGTTACAAGTATTGTCATCAACCAGAAAATTCATGTACTAACTGAAAGGTCTCAGAAGCTGGCTCAAGCCTTCTATTCATTAACAACATCTGCTATTAATGTTTAACCCTCATAAACATGCACAAAACGTTCAGCATTCAACAAAGATTAAAAATAAATATTTTGTTGTCCTATTTTATCCATGTGGTGATCTGCACGGCTCTGTGAGTATCAAGAATCGCTGAAGCAGCCGTAGAGATAAACGGACAAATATTTGGTCTTTGTTGGAAAGGAGATATTTCTTTCTCCAGTCACCACTCCTCTGCACTTCAGATGTTACAGCTTCAGAGCCAGGCCAGTGCAGCACAATAAACAGCAAGGCAGACATACACACACACATACACCTATACGGCGGTATGAATCATTTATTTTAAAGGTGAGACTCCCTGGAACAATTTTCAGGCCGAGTGTTTCAAAGGACCCTCTGTTTAAATTTTTTTCTAATTTAAAAATGAGCGCTCCCGGGGACAAAAGATTCACTGAGAAAGGGGAAGCTGAGTAAGTCCAGGATCCAGAAATGAGAAACAGAGCGTTTCATCTTCATTTTACTGCTGCGAGTCCAGATGAGAGCCCTGCTCTCGCAGTTCGATCCTAATGGGCAGATCTTTGGAAGAGTCTTTGGAAAGACTCGTTTCCACCACTGTGGTTTTAATGTAAGCGTAGCAATCTGCTTGTGCAGGCTCATTTACAGCGCGGAGACAGAGCTAAGTGGTGAGCTAATGCGACTCCCTAATGACTCCTGGAAAAGCATCAGGACATCCCCATCCCAGCCTGCCCCCAGCTCAACTCCCACGGGCAGCCCAGGGCACTGGAGCATCAGGCTAGGAGGTCCCACAGCTCCCTGCCTGCTCCCCTCTGCCCGCACACACCCCTGCCCGGACCCTGCCACCAGCTCTGCACAGGCTGACCCCCGAGTCTCCGCAGGTACCGGCGCCAGGCGGGCGAAGATTCACCCTGTACTCATCCGACCATAATATTTTTCATTTGCAGTTAACGCCAAAATACAAACCAAGCCACAAAAGTAATGAAAAATACAGCTCTTTTTGTCTTCAAACATGACATTCATGGCGGATTCACTGTCTGCATGTTGCAGCACGCTCTATTCTTAGCACCGTGCCTTTTAAAGTTAGGCCCATTATTTTCTACGGTGTATCAAGATCAGTATGTATAACATATGCCATATTGTTGACACTTCCCTGGATGTACTGCATGCCATATGCCTAAAGCACTAAAAGGGGTGATGAACAGAGTGGCAATACTGAAAGGAGAACAAGATACACCGAGCATGTTGAATGAATTCAGTTATATAATTCAGCCAATAAGGGTTTCCATACATTTAACAATCTCCTTTTTTTTTCTACTGCTCTCCCCCCCCCCCCCCCAGCTTTTTTTTTTTGCCTCTCTTGTATAAAAATGAATTTAACAACTTTCCGCCTTGAAAAGTCAACACGCTGGACACGTATTCAAAGCAAACATTTAATCACAGTGGGCCCACCAGGTCTAAAAAGTATACATGTAAAGATAGATCATATATAATCACACCAATAAAACAAACAAAAAAAGGACGATTCATACATTTTAGCAATAAACTAAAAAAATAAAACATACAGTCCTGCTCCTGCTTCTACTTGTCCTTTATTTTACCTTTCATAAATCTATACCCCAAGTCCAATTCCTAGAAGTAGAAGAAGATGTCATCTTGCCCATCTTTAAAGGTTTATTTACTAGTTTCCTTACCAAGAATTATTATTTGAAGAACCCAGAAACTAATGTTCTCTTACACCACAGTATTTTTGTCCAAATCTTCTGGAACAGATTATAAAATTGAAATGTAAGAAGGAACACAGCCGAGCTATATTTATAACAAGAACGCCGCTCTTCAGCATCTGATACATACACATGTGTATCCTCATTTCTATGCTGTCCCCCTGCACACTCTACTGGGTACACTGGCTGCACACTTGTCATTAAAAGGAAAAAAAAAAAGGGGAAAAAAAGGAACTGACTCATCACTTAGAACAGTTTTGACAGTGCTTGCATGCAGAGCCCTGGCAGAAAGGCTCGAGCTATTCAGTTCACCACTTGTGACCAGCTACAAACGACATACCTTGGGCTGACTGAACAGCCGGGACACAAAACCCTGCCAGGGCTTGGCACGGGTACAGGCTGGCTGCACAGATGCACCCAGGTCTCGTCTCCAAGTTTAGTCCTTGGAGCTATGTGCTACCTGGAGGAAGGAAAAGATTGGGCATGTCTGGAAAGTGGGTACCACTACAGGGAACTCCTACCAAGTCTCCACTGCCGAGACACCGTAAAGGTCCCCAGGAAAAGGGAAGAGCACTACAGAAACGCCTGGCATGTGCAGAGGGCACTTCCAGGGGAGCATCCCGCCTGGCACCCAGCGCAAGGGGGCACGGGGGGACACAGGCTGCTCTCCTGGCACACAAGGAGCACGGTCCTTCCTCACAGGGATGCTGCTAATGCTCTGGAGCTAATAATGCCACGCGAAGCCGAGGCTTCCCCGTCCTCTGTCGTTAGTGCCACCATACACCCACAGGCAATGGATCAAAGCGGCTATGAGAAGATAAGGAGAATCCATTTTAATTTCAAAACATGAACATTCTGGCACAGGAGATCACTAAAGAAGATCAGTTCTGTTCTGTTTCAGTGGTGTGTTGAAGGGGAATGTTGCATTTTAAATGTACACGCACATATGTATTTATTTGAGTAAGCAACATCATTAGCAGCATAAAACAACGTAAAAGGAACATGGGACTTTTGTTAAAGTGGAAGGCAGAATCCTCTTCATGAAAAACATCAAAGAAGAAAAACACATGCTGATGTTTAAAAACAGTCTATGTCTAATACAGAACATCAAGACTTAAAAAAACCCCAACAAACCCCTCCTTGCTTCATATTTTCCTTAGAAACAAACCTAGCATTTGCTGCTGACCAGGAATTAGCTGTCACTGCCAGTTTAAGACATTGGAAGTATAATCCACTAGTGAATATACTCTGATAAAAATTCATTTACACAAATTTCACATTGTCAAAATTAGGACAAGTGGAAGTTCTGTGAGTAGAAACACTTGGTCAGTATTAGGCTAGAAGGTAAAGGGAGGCACATCCCAAAAAAATCAGAAAGAGAAAGGGTTTGGAGGGACATGCCAGGGCCCTCACTGGTCCTGCTCTTAGCTTTCTTTGGGGGAAAACAAAACAAAGCAAAGCAAAGCAGAACAAAAAAGCTTTGCCTTGCAAAAGCCACAACTGCACAGCTATTTGCACGGGGAACTGGTGAACAGGCATCCCCTCCCGTCAGCATCCCTGGGTTTGGGATCTGAGTACATCATGCTTGGCCATACGGCATCAAGTGATGGAGCAAAAAAAGCCTTTTACCTTCTGGTCTCTAACTCAGGGCTGGTCCAAGCAGACTATAGCCAAACTTTCTACTAGCTGCTGGCGACGTTATTTAGATGGACTTCATCCAGTTCCTTGTGGACTACTGTCCATATTAGGAAAAAAACCCCACTTGACGTTGGCACTGGGATCCAGCTGGATCCGCAGACACCGGCAGCAGTACAGACTTTTCCTGGAAAGCCAGGTTGAGACACAAGGACCACAGCCATGCCCATGTGCCCATGATCCTTCATAATTAGTTTCACATAAGGCAAGAAACAATCCTACCAGGGTTAATTAGAACATCTCCTGTGCTTGCGCTGTAAAAAACCCCACACCACAACACACAGGCAACAAAAACAAAAGTAAAAAAAATCCCCTAACCCAGTCTGTGGTGAACTTTGTTTCCTTTTCCGTGCGGCGCTGGTGACGTTCGCAGGAGAGCTCAGAAGGGTAAAAGGGCATCGCTAACATGGCAGCTATTTAATTCCACCAGGCAGATCCCCAAGACCTGTAACGAGCATCTGCTTCCTACCCATCAGGCCATTAACCACCGAGACTCCGAAAAGGTTCAATTCATGTGCCCACTCAGAGAACTCATGAGATGCCTGATAGTCAGATGTCATTTGAGAAGGGAACAACACTGTATTCTTCTCCGAACTGATGTAGCTCCTATTACCCAGAGACTCTTTCCCTTGGGAGCAACCAGAAGAGAGAAATGAAGGAGAGCTGACTCAAAGCTCTGCCTCGCAAAGACACATAATTGATGCAGAAGGCAAAGAGAGCTAGAATGAATCTGCCACTACTCTTATTTTGCCAATAATTTGGGGAATTGGTAAAAGCATTTTGAAAGTGGTGGAAAAAAATTTTTATGAGATACGCACTAGACAGAGGGGCTGCCCTCCAGCAAAGACTGCCCTCCTCCTTGGATAAGAGCTTGGCAAAAGCAAAGGAGGTTTTTACCATCTTAAAATGAGACCATTTCTACTACTGATTAACTTCACTCTTCTTGGGACCCTCTGAGCAGCTGGAGGTGATGCCTAGGTGCCACGCACGCTCACAAATCCTATGCTTCCTTTGATACCCACTGCTTCAAAATCTCAATCCTTATCTACTTATCTTAAAAGCCTGGGAACTACCCACCTGGGAGGCAACTCCAGCTCCTTACCACTGCTCAGCATCCACCAGTCCAGGCACAAATGCATGGGGGGTGCCTGGGGGACCCAGGCACAGCAGCAGTGAACCAGGGGTGATCTGACCCCCCTCTCACACACCACCTCCCCAGACCAGGCTGAAACGTGACACATATATATATACTGCTTGACAGTGCCATTTCCTGGAAATGACAACTGAAAAGAAAAGAGTACAAAAAAGGAAATACATACTTTCACAGCTTAAAAAAAACTATGGTCATATCGCTCTGCATTTGGTGGCAAATTAAGAAAGAACAAGCCATCGTTTATCTGCCCTCTTGCTTCTTCATACAGCTTTTCTGCATTTAATTACTGCTCTATCAGGTAAACTAATAGATAAACCAGACAAAAATAGAAAAACCTACAAGCACCTCAGCAATCGTTTCACATCCTCAATTAATCTTCCTGGAAATAGTCCATGCCTCAATAGAAATGTTATCCACAGTCTTTCTCCCCTCCCAAAAAAACTCAGCAACAACATTTTTTCCCTCCAACTAGACAGTGAAGGGAAGTTTCAGGCAGCCTGGCATATTCCCTGCCACTCGATACTTTATCTTTCTCACTGGCACCTTTTGATCTCTGAGGCTTTGGAAACACTAAGCTGAACTGATCTCCTGCTGTAATTCATAATTACCAATTCACAGCATTTTTCAACACTCTGGAGATGCCAGCCTGCTGCTTAGGAGTTAGCATACAATTGAAAAATGCTGAAATTTGCTAGGCAATTGAGATTTTCTCAAAATTTTCCCCATTCCTCCCAAGTGCTATAAAAACCATATTGAGCTGCTGCTGTTACCGGTGAGCCAACTTGGATGCTTGGTGCTGCACAGAGCGAAGAGGAGGCAGAGGGGCTGCTTTCAAAGGGTCTACAATGTCAAAAAGGGGTTTATGATATATAAACAGCCCTTTTCAGGTTCAGAAATCCTCTTTTCCCATTCAGCATCACCGTTATCCCGATTGGTTTCACCCGCCTGCAGCTGCTCCCCAGCAGGCACATACAAAGCGTGGCTCTACAGGCGACAGCCGTGCTCAGCCCTCACCTCCCGGCAGGAACTTGTCACCACTGTGATCTTGTTCCAAGGCAGGAGAAATGCAAACAGCCACCACAGGCCACAGCACGGTCCCCGCCCGAACTACAGCCCACGGAAGGGGCAGAGCTGCCTGTGTGGAGGGTAATGGGGTTGTCCCAGCAGTTACCTTTGTACCCAGAGCACAATCTTGGCTACTGTTCCATGGTCATGAAAAATTAAGCTGGATGGTTAAAATTTCCCATTCCAAGTTTTGATATGAGGCCCCATAGTATATTTTGCTCTTGTGGCTTACCTGTGGGACCTCGAGCAAAGGAAGCCCATGCTGGGAGTGAATATAAAATATGGGACCATGCAGGCTGGAGAGAAAGTCTTAACAGAAAGCATCTGAATTAAAACAAGTGTTTCACCAGTGATCCTTCATTAAACATGTGTCCCAAGTTCTCTTGCAAACTACTAGCAATACACAGCCCTTCTGAAATTATCTTAAAGGCCTTCAATGAAATTTAAAAGCCTCTTCTCCACCTGGATTTTATAGCTGGGCAACTAAAGCACAGAGACAATAAGAGTTCAGTACTGGAAACTATTAATGAACTACAAACAGACAAGGAGTTTTGAACATTTAAAAGTAGAATTATATGTAAAAGGGCTTTTCTCTGGTTGCTCACTAGCATAGCTAAGCTCAAACACTTTCTGGTCCTCTCTTCAATATAATCAGTGGATTTACAAATTGGTAAATCCTTGTATTCAATTTTTGCTGCTAAAAAACAAACCAAAAAAGGTCCCTTTTAACCTTTAAACAACTGTAAGACACCTCCATGGAACCATTTCACTATTTCCCTGGTCAGCAGGGAAGCATGCCAGAACACCAACATCCTGCCGCTGAAGCGTGGCTGTGCTGCAGGTCAACATTGCACACAAGTGCTCCAAACCACCACGGGCAAAGAGAGGTCTCACACCAAAATCCCAGCCCAAAATACCCCTCAGACTTTCGAAAAGTTCAGGTCTAGATCCACAGCCACATTTTGCATCTCAGGTTTATATCTGAATCAAACATAAGGATTCTCTTGACTTCTTCCAAAGAATAGTCTTTTAAGACATAAGACTCAAGAACCAATAAAAAAGGTAATTTAACAATATCTCTAGTGTGTCACCAATCATTTAAAGGGCCTTGAGGCTGCTGCATTCCCACTACAGTACAGCAGCTTTCCCACCCTGCTGGTTTTCAATTGACACCCTCTGTGTTGATATTTTTTTCCAACTTGAGCTTGATAGTGTTTTTTCAACTTCCCCTCACAGCTGATGTCCTCGGTTCGAGCCACTGCTGGGTCCCAGCAGCATCACTGTGGGCAGGCCCAGGGCAGGGCACGGCTCTGCCAGAACCCACAGCAGTGGGGCCCTCTCTGGATCAACCACAGCACAAGGTTCAGGAGAAGGGAGAAACTTAAATTCAGATGAAGAAGTCAGAAGGGGGGAAAAAGAAGAAAAAAAAAAAAAAAGCAGCTGTTGAACAGGGTGCCATAGCAATAACTAACCACAGTCATTTGCCAGGGCATCCACCACTTGCTAATATGAGATTTTCTTCGCAAAAAAGGCAACAAGAATGACCCTCATGGACATTTTGCCTGTCTGAAGACTGCCTGGAAGAACAGCGATGGGTGTTATTAACAGAAACGAGCAGCGCGGAGGAAAGGGGTGGAAGGCCACCACTTGCACACACTTACCTACTGCAAGTGAAATTAATAGGCATAAAAAATACACTTGGAAAAGTTTTCCTTTGCAAATACTTATAGCATACCCTGCCAACAGTGTCAGTAGTAAGGTTTCAAACGGATAACTGCTAAATGAATGTATCTGCTAAAGGAATCTTTTGTGTGTGTGTGTGCACTCCAAGGCTATGTGTTCCGCAGGCTTCGATACTTCAATGAAAAATTGAGGTGGCAATGATTTGCAGACTAAATTAATGTTAAATACTTCAAAGAACTGGACAAACAAGTCAGCAGCAAAAATTTTATGGGTTCACTTCCTTCAAGGGAACTTAAAGAGCCAGCATTTTATTGCTGTGAATTCTAGTCACTCCTTTTACCCCTCAGCATCTGTTTGAAATATGTAGTAGACAATTGCTTTTTTGGCTCTGACTCAGGTGGTTGAAATACAGGACAAACAGACTACTGTATATAAGCTTTCCTCCAGCAATGAAAATTTTTATTAACTCTCTTGCATAGCAAACTCGGCTGCCTAGCTTCCAATCCCTATAGAATCATCAAGGAATGTGGCTAGTTATTAATTCTGGTGGTCAAGCACAGGGTGGATACGCTGAGACTTGTCTGCAGTATGTAACCTCACATTTCAGAAAAAAAGAGGAAAAAAAAAGCTACAGAGGGAAGGAAAAAATAAATGAGTTCTGTTTAGTTCATCATTCATATGTGTAAAATTCCAAGCTAAATACTAGCTCTGCACATAAATATGTCAGCCTTGTCAAATGCTCCAGCCAAAGAAAACATGGCCCATGGTGGAGGGGTTCAGAATTACCCTCAGAGCCATGAACCTGCCCCACCTTCCATCACTGTGTCAAATTCAGGAGTTTTCTCACATTGGTGCTTCATAAAAACAACCTGCAAACACTGCCTAACAAGTACACTTCTCACCCCACCCAGCTGAAGGACCAGGGAAAAAGAGAAGAACAAGGACAAAGGTACATGAAACAGAAAGGAAGGTCCTTGATCCCCAGGAGAAGGATCTTGGCCACCTGTACCTCCTACATTCACTACTTGACTTCTGTGCCCACAACACTACCGGTGTAGAAGTGACCACTTTCACAAAGCTTTTGATCACTGAGACGAGATGGTTTCCAGCCTTTAAGCTGAACACAACACTCTCTTTAGGCTGTGCCTATGGGCTAATTTGAGCCAAGCTTTGGCTGCTGTGGTCTATTACAGGTTGCTTTTAGCCTTCTGTTGCATTTCCAATGTCAGAAAGACCTAACAGCAGTGGCCAACATTTAAAAATAAACACTTTCCCTGTATTTCCTACACAAAACAACTCCAACTGCCTGAAGTCCCACTGCTCTGCAGATGTTACCACTTTTTGTATTTCTAGTGGATACTTAACACATAGATTATTAAATAGCTGGACTTTACTTAAAGCTCCCCTTGAGTTCTGCTGTATATTTTGAGAAACAAGGCAACAGGCTACAGCTAGCTGTCCATTTCTTCCAGCTAATTTCCACACCAACCAAATTAATAGTGCAAATGAGTCTGTTCCACCAATGCCATAAATCAGAGAACAGGACTGCACCATGAAGCGTGTGAAGAGCAATCAAGGGCTGCATATCCCACAGCCCTGAGTATCACAGCATGTCCCATGATACTGAATCTCTCTGGTCGGATACACCACAACTGGAAGCAATGTCCTTACACCGTTTTCTGGTCATCATGTCCTATAGATATCCATTTGACCTTCCAGTTTCCCCAAGGGAAAGCACAGAGGAGGATGCTTCTCATCCCTTCCCTACAATTGCAGTTACTGGATGAGAAGAATGCAACCCTTATCACTCCTATTTCTTATTTCCAGTAAAAAGCAGAGCTTGCCTTCCAGCTTTCAGCTCCTGCTCTCCGTTCCTCGGGAGCACAGGCTCTCTGGCACCTCAGTTCATCTGGCGAGCACTCGTTGAGCTGCTGAACGTCAGCTCACGCAGGGAGCGCCCATCACCCAGCCCCAGCTGCCTCTCCAGCAGCTCCCTTGCAGACAGACATGATATTATAAACACCACATGCGGCTCTCTGAGATGGTAGTCAAATAGCATTGATACCTATCTGGAGGCTTGTTTCTGCATGGATGGTGAGTGCCTCAACAGCTCTGAGCACACCAGGTACCTGCTGCCACCGTCACCCTCCAGCTCCTACCCAGGCAGCCACGGCCATTAGCCTGCAAACCTGTTCCCAGTGTCTCTGGGCATCCCATTGGAAAGCACTGTAGATGTGCAGCCTCACAGACACGTGACTACTACAACTCACCTGTGTCCAATTCACTCCTAAAAAGGAATTGTCCAAAGCTGGAATCCACCGGAACAAGAAAGTTCAAGTACTGTAACCCTTAGGAGACAACCTCAAATCTCTCTCCAAATGAAGCCTGCCATGCACAGGCTCTGGAAGGAAAGTAATTTTTATGCACAGATGTAGTATACTTTTCTACATCCACCAAGTTATTATGACTCCCAAAAGAAAGATGACTGACTCTCCAAGAAAAGGTAGGTGCTAGATAAAAAATGCAGATCGTCCTGAGGAAATATTGGAAAATGAGGTACAAGTCCATGTTGGAAAAGGCCATTCATACCATTTGTCAAATTTCCCTTTATCCTTTTCAGTTATCCAAAACAGTCAGCAAACCATACCAGTGACATAATGGTACTCCAACCAAGCTCTGAAAGCTACGCCCAGAGGACTGTAAGCTCGGTATGCTGTTCAGTAATGAGCAGTCAACTTTTGTCACCATGTAGATAAGGAAAGGAAGCAAGTGCAAAGCACCCTATCATACAGTTTACAACCTCCCCCAATATATGGGACATCAGAAAGTCCACAGAGACATGATTGTAGTTTAGAGAGCCCACAGTCAACCATTTTATCCTTTCAATATGGTACTTGGGAGCGATACATGTGTTGAAACCATAGCCAGGTATAAATGGTCCTAGATGCAGAAGAATCCATTAGCATCTCAAGTAAACAAGTAGTATTTTCTGCTTTAGTATTTTTGATTTATGCCATAGCATGGCAGGGCCTGAGCACACTCCTGTGAGCGAGAAGGTCTTCAGTTACCCCAGAAGGGCTCCTCATCTCTCCAGCTCCTTCCCAGGTGCCTGAAGGAATCCTGTAAGTGCTTTAGAGAAAGTTGTGCTCATCTGTGTCTTAGGCAAATGAAGCACTAAAGAAAAGTGCCAGATTAAATGCTACACATAATTCTCATAACAAACAGGGAAAACAGTTAAAAGCAAAAGCACTGTAATAAACTGCTCCCAGGATTGCCTAATCCTGCAGCCCTGAGCCTGAGGATTTGCTGTGGTGCTGGTGTTCCTTACCCAGTTGCACAGTAGTTCCCGTCTGCAGAGGTGAGATGCTCAGCTATGGGACCACACAGGCTTTGCCCAGCAAATGCTCACTATGGCTTTAACACCTTGTGCTCGCAGTGTATCACCCTAAGAAGGAGATGGGGCAGGTAACCACATCTCGCGTCGCTAAAGCCATGGTGAGGGGGGCCAGAGCAGGCATCTCTTTCTCGCTCTGCCACCTCATCTCGTTCAGACAAACCACCGTGCAACGCAGGAGTAGCAGGCAAGGAGAAACGACACGGTAGGCTAGAGATGGATGAAGTGGTCTTATCGGCAATACTTGACACGCACAGACACACTTCTGAAGGGGAGCACTGATCTTCAGAATTTCTTAAAATTGGGTTCTGGCAGTTATTTTCAAGCCCAAAACCACCCCTTGAAAAACACAGTGAAACTCTTAGGAAACCTGCCTGCTTTGCTTATATTTCATTTTCTGGACAGAAGTGTGGCCTTTTAATTTAAATGTTGCCACCTGTCATCTTTAGCCTTTTTTCTTTTTGTCATCTCCACTCTTAATCTTAATGTAAAATTCCATTTCAACTCCCAGGATGAAGCGGATCCCACGGCACGTATTTGGGATGCTCGGCAGAACAGTTCTAGGAGTTAGCCAAAGTAGCAAACAGCCTCAGCTAGTTGCATAACTCAATTACATTTTATCTGATAAAATGCCACCTTTGTACAAGCGACCCCAAATAACACGCTTTCCCTGAAATATCTGCACTCCGATTCATCTGTTTTACTCCTGCCTTATGCTGGCTGAGCATCACGAGCAACAGCAGCGACATTACACCGATGTGAAGCCGAAATAAATCCACGGAGGGACAGACACGCCGCAAACACACAGAAATTAATGTGCTTTTCACTGCTGTTCATGTACAAACACATAGGGGGGAAAAAAAAGAAAAAATTTTTCTTTTCTTCCTTGCTTTTCGCAAGTTCCTGGCTATCATTCTGAAATGTAGATATTCCCATCATGCCTCGGTGTTTTTCAGCCCCATGATGCCCTCACTTTTGATTGTGTAGATGAAGTTGAAGTGCACAGGGTATTTACTGATCCAGTTATCTTGTTCTGTGACAGGCAGAATCAATCAATCAAGGGGCCAGCTTTACGCTTACGTATTCCAGGCACATCTCCGCACTTCAGGATACGAGATCACAGTGTTATCCAGCCAAATTTGATCAACAAATGCAGTTCCCCTGTGCCACAGCAATCTCAGATGAAGATGTTATTATGTGGAACTGAGCAAAGTGATAAAGACAGTACAGAAAAGGGAGGAAAAGTCCAGCTGGACCTTTCTGACAGCCTCTATATACTACGGCTGCAGCATCCCTTTTTTCTCAGGCTAACAAAAATAGCATGTTCCTGAGTAGCTGTTGCAGAATGCTTTCTGGCCACCCTGTATCTGTTGGTACTTAATGAAAGCAGCATTATACTGTGGAGTTTGCTAACATATTCTTAAACGTTGGACAACAGATTACAACCCTTGCCACTGAATTTATGGAGGTTTTTATAACACAGGATCACACACTGTATTTTTCATCACACTGTTGTGAACAAGCGTATCAAAACCTAAAAGCCTCAAAATATATTTTAAGATCACAGCTGGCTTAAGCAACCTTTAAGTATTTTTATTTTTTAAATCCCAGCTACAAAGAGATGCATGTGAATGTGTAAATGTTTAAGTCTGTCTCAAGGAGAGTTGACACCACGCTTTTATTTTGCCAATAGCTTTTCACTTTGCTATTGCCCTACAGTTATTTTACATTATTTAATCCAAAATACCATCTTTTTGATTCTACCTTTCTTTGCATTTTAAATCTTTAATGGGAGCCTTTGGCAGTCCATGGGCACAATTATTAGATATCTGCAGAGAGAAATTGAAAAATTAATCATACTTTCCATTTTATATTTCTGTACTATACATAAAAATTATCTGGTCTTAAAGCTGCATTCTGTGGTCTTTCGATATTCTCTCCCCAACATGGTAAATACTATGGAAGAATCGGTGTATCTTGCATTCAAATCTCTTCAGCTAAACAGTTATATGGAGAATGCAGTGTTCTCTTTTCAAGTGCAAAATTTATTTCAGATCATTTTTCAATTAAAAGGCATCTGCTGCTACTTCTGTTATGGACTGGCTGAAAAATCAGGGTTAAAAGTACCCTAGACTAATCACACTGATGATACTGAAGTTGTTTATTACCCTTTTATGGGCTTGGGTGCTTAAATTACAGTTTTTCACAACTGTATGCAAAATGTGTAACATAATCCTTATGCAGTTTATTATAGAAACTGATATATGCATTAATCTGACCTTTGTCTAAATAGACCCTTAACCACAGGGAAAAAAAAATCCAAAGGCATCTATCAGCATATGAGCAGTATCAAAACTGCTAAATCTATTAACTTTGTTTTCCTTTCACTATTATTAAACTGGAAAACAAAATTCAACTGGAAAATTATGCCATTTGGGTTCCCTTGTCATCATGTAATAAGTATGAGAAATATATGTGCAATAGCCAAATGGCCAATAGACAAAACACCCACTCCAAGTGACGTACTGTTTTCCATACCACTCAGACAAAATCAAAACAACAGAGCTGTTGCAAACAAAAACAAAATAACATTTCCCATAAGCATTCCAGACAGAGAAAATTTACAGGAAAAGAAAGCTGGGAAAAGACCCAGAGCAAAGTGAGTGTTTGTACCTCCAGCCACAAAATCAGCTTCTGCAGAGTTGGTAAACAACAGTTTAACATTAAAAACACATAAAAGCTAACAGTTGATTAATTGCCAAACTTTGGGGTTAAAGATTTACAGTAGGTGAGAGGGCTGTGGTGCTGGCCGTGCCCACCCTGGGCTGCCCACGGAACCCGGGGCACAGCCCGTCCCTCCCCTGCCCCGTGCCAAGGCACACGCAGCCAAGGGACATGTTTCATTCAGAAAAGAGCAGGATCCCAGCCGGCGAGGGGAAAAGCAGCAGCGATAAAGCAAGGAGGGGAAAGTAAACAATCAGGTTGATTGCTTCAGAGCACTATGTTCTGCAGAGACTTTGAAAAAAATAGAAAACCTAGCTTTTTTTTTTTTTTTTTTTTTTAATTTTTTCTGAAAGTCCTTCCAACTCTCTGTGCAGCCTGGCGGAATAACAACTTCAAAAAGTGAAGATGTTGCTTTTTTATAGCTGACTCACATTTATATAACTTTGTTAATGCATCTGCTCCCTGGAAGTTACAGTATCTGGGTTTAGCGGCGATACCTGCCCATAAATCGTGGCGGCGCGGCAAATATCAACAGCTGCATTTTCCTCTCCCAGCCGTCAGTTTACAGTGTCTCCATCACAGCGAATTCCTGTCAGCTGCACTCTCCCTAACACAATTCCTATGTTTTGCCTGGCAGTAAATGGACGCTCCTGCCCCAGCATCATCTAAACAACTCTGTTAACATTTGCCCCCGAGCGTCTCTCTCTTTGTCCAGTCCCTGTCTTCTAACAGATGTCATCCAAGTCTAATCAAGCATAAAATGGTCATAAATATTTCTTTCTGGTAGATTTCACATTCGCATTTCATGCAGGGACATGATATTTTTCTGCTACCTCCAGGGAGTACCTAATGCAAAAACCAGTTACTTACATTCAAGGCTCATGTTCCTTTAGTAAAATGCAGCACATGTTCTCAGTTCAAAGACATAAAAAGGCACAAGACTTTATCTTCTTTTGTTTAACTGCACCTTTTTTTTTAAAAAAAAAATAACATGTGCCACAGCTTCCATCTAGGTACGACATTGTCCTTCGCTTAACAGGAAAACACACAACCACATAATGCCAGATTTTGACCCTACCACTCTCTCAAGCATCTTTGAATTTCTTACTCCCATACCTTAACTGTTGCACAAAAGATAGATTTTTAATATTTTTTTTTTTCCTCAGCTATTTCATTTAACAAGCTATTTAAAGACTTCACAAGATCAGAAAGGCACTTCTCTATTTTGGTTCTTTTTATGCAAAGTTTTGCAACTTACCTCATCATATTTTATTGGAAGTTAAATGATTCTAGGATACAAAATTAAGGTTCATGCCTATTTAACAGTTGATAAAGATAATCATGAGCTATAAGCAATTTCCAGTACTTAAACTTTGATAATTCCAGAGAAACTATTCAGATAATTAATTCTTCCTAATGTTAGAATCATCTGAGAAATTATATTTATCCTTGATAAACTTGGTAAATAGGATGTCAGACTGGAAAATAAAACTAACCCTGGATTATTCACAAAGCCATATGTCTTATTATTTTTTCCCCTGTTCTGTTTGTCAAAGCAGAAATATGACATGGCTATTTAAAGGGAACCACACAACACTTAAGGATATAGATCACAACAGCGAAGCTGTTTTTCCTCCTCCTTCTCCACTGAGCCTAATATTTGATTACTGTTAGTCAAATCAAGCTTTCAGGCAAATAATCTCCATTTTTTAAGTTAATGAGATGTGGTCATGTTGACAACAGCTTGCAGAAACTTTTAATTCCAATTCCTGCAGGCTGTGCTGGCCTCTTTTACAGCAACCACTGTATGAATGAGTCAAATTTGCCAAAATGGCTTATGTAGACAAGTGCACACTTTAAAGAGGCACTAATTAAAAATACCCACTGGTATCATAATTTAAATACCATGAAAATAAACTGTAAAAGTAGCTCAGCTACAATCTTATGGCTTTCCTTAGAGCTCGTTTACTTTAACTAGATGATGTTTTATTGCAGATGTATTCCTAGCTAACAACAATTTTTCGTCTTGGAGGAATTCAAGATTTTGATATAATTAAACAATTTATGTTAATATTTGTTTCACATAAGCTATTAAGCAAGCCCCCCAGAACAAGTGCTAATTGAGAAAGATGCAAAGAAGTGGAGTGCTGAAGTAAGCAGCAAATTTATACTGTTGATTTACTGCTCTATCTGCAACTTCCCCCCTCATTACAGCTCGCCCTCTCCCTCTCATTCTCTGCTATAAGGCTCCCAGCTGTACTGAATCCCATTAAAACACTTTCCTTGGACGCTATTATCTACTGCTTTTCTTAAAAAAGGAAGAGGAGGAAAAGAGAGCAAGAGAGGTGGAGCTTGGTATTATTCTCCATGCACTTCCCCGGCCACAACTTCTCCAAAATCCCTTTTGTCTCTCTGATTTTTTGGCAAGGAATGTGAGTGGCACAGCTGTAGTGGAAGAAAAGCAGACGCGAGACCAAAAATAAAATGGAAAAAAAAAAAAAAGAGTTGGTGCTGAGAGGGTTAAATCTATTTAAGGGGTTAAATATGCAATTACCACTGACTAAAACCAGAGAGACATATAGATAAATAGAAGAAATGAAGTCCCCAGGTTCCATTCAGAAGCCTTCATCACATTACTACCAGACAGAAAACTCTTTAAGTACCATTTTCAGATGTTAAATCATTGTTCGTGCAGCACATATTCTCACTATTCCTGGGGGAACAATATCTGAAGACAGCGTGCTAACAAATGCAATCCAGTAAACAGGCATTTTTCCTCTTGTTGTTAGTACCTTTGTGTTCCAGCTCCCAGCTCTGTCATCCATGCCTTCGCTCTGCTTTGAAGTTAAAGTACTGAATGAGCGTTGTCATCTATTATCCAGAGTGTGCATGTAGATTATAAATAAGAAATAAAAGTGACTTTCAGTACACTGCCTTTGCATTAGCAAGTTGCCTTCTCTGTTACCTCCTCTGTCCTTCATACTTTGCTACCAACATTATATTGAAAACCTGACTTTAAGTGTTTCTTGCAGAACGCTATAAAATATGTACACAGTGGAGACAGAAGTTTTCTGGGAACAAACAAGTCCATCAGTTTAACCAGGTTTGTGGGTTCAGCTTCAACAGTCTACTTAACCCTTATCTGCAGATGTCCTTCAGGCCCCCTGACACATTAATTGCATCCCTGGCTTCGTTTGCATGCACACTACTGAAAACAGAGCTATTAATTACACTGAAGTTTATTTACAGAAAGACTCTTTTCCTAGTATTGATCAATTATTTATTAATATTTTATGGCATAATGATCTCATCACATTTCTCATTTTAAGGCCCCAAATAAACACTTTTCACATGAGTAACAGCACTGACCTATTTCAACTGCATCTGCTTGTACCTGGTCAGAAAACTCTTCTCTATGAACACAACTACATTAGAGACTTAGAAATGTTTCTCCCATTGTTTCATCTGAAGGAATGGCCATCTGCACATTCAGTGGCCAGACCCCTCAGTCTTCCCTCTGCCTTCAGCTGCCTTCACCAAGAGCTGCTTCAGGGCTATGAACTTCTGCAGCAGGGGCAGTTTCATTTGGAAATGGAGATGGCTGAGGTGTGGTGTCTTAATCCACACATGCTGCCTAAGTTATGGCAGTTTAGGAAGCAGAAAAGTGTTTGAAGCCCTAAGGGGTGGTAGGCACCTGGAGAAGTACACACCAGGGATGTCACTGAGAGCTTTGTGCTGGCCCTGCTCCGGTGGGGAGCAGCCTGGGCCACCTCCAGGCAGGGCACGGTGGAGTCAGGTCTCACACACCGGCTGCTCAGATGCAAAACTGCAGGAAAAAACAGGTTCTGAGAAATCTGAGCAGAACCAAACCAGGCTGAGCCCAAAGCGAGCACTGCATGATGAACTGAAAGGCAGAGAAAGCCAGCTTCAGGAGCAGGAAGCACAAACCTGGGAACAATACACTTCTGAATACCGACAGGTCTTTTATACTTAAATTCCTCATTATTTAGGGGAACATCCATTTTAGAGGGGCAAAAACATCCTTATGCACCTCACTTCTATGTTCAGCTCAAAATCTTGGCAGCCATTCACTCTTGCACGACACATGCTGTTCAAGATGATGGGAACACAGAGACACAGTGGATGGTGTGATCTCTGGGTGCACGACACGTATCAGCAATGCCACGCCAGTGCATAGGGCACACTGCTGATCCCTCCATCGGTGCCAACCCGTGGTGTACCCAGCCATGGGAGGCCCTCCTGCTCTGGGAAAGCACCAAGTGCAGGGCCTGACCATGTCTTAACCTTGGAGAAAGGGTAGCCCTTGTGTCCCCGTGGAAGGCAGACTTAGGCACACAATGAGACATGACTGCAGTGCAATCACCAGCTCAACTGGCTGCATGGGGTGTATCACTGGTAGAAATACAGCAAGTAGAAAATCAAATGCTTGGAGCAGAAACCTAAACAAATGCCTACATGGAGGGTCCTGGGGTGTATTCCCAGTGTGTTCAAGTACTTCCTCCAGCACAGCCCTGGGCTTCATTTTGTCCTGTGTGTCTCTGGCCTTAAGGGACCTCAGCAGCGTCACCAGCCAGTGGTCAGCTTTTATTCTGCTGATCATGAATAGGGAGATTTCAAAGGGCTAGAGAGGAAAAAACTGGCATTCCTCTCCAAGAAAGATGATCAATCCTTCAATTAGGAGCTGTTGTGTCACTAAAAAAAAAAAAAAAGCCAAAAAAACAAAACAGCAGTGTCACCTTACAGGACAGCATGCTGGAGATTTCCTGAACGGCTGTGGTGGCTTTGTTCAGACACCGCGGTCCTACCCACTGGACACCTGTCCCTCCTGGAGGTCCCTCCCAGCCCATCACACCAGAGAACATAAAGAGGTGGTTTTTTCTCTGGTAGGGGCCAGTTTTCCATCTACCTCCTGTCCATGGGACTGAACAAACCAAGCCCCAGTCTGGCTCCCTTACTCAGCAAGTCTGTATCTTGCCCAAGATTACTAACAAGTAAATACTCCCAGGTTTCATGAGTTCATTTAACACTAGCTATATCTCCCCAGCACGAGGGGATCAGCTCCTAAAGGCAAGATCAGAGAAGGTGAAAAGCTGGTCTTAGGAAACACGAGATCAGGTACGAAAGGGATTCTTTGCTGTCAAAGCATAATATGTCAGCTTGTGATAAACCTGAATTGCTTCATATACCAAGGATCACTAGACATTAGCTGCTTTTTATATGGCAATATGGTGCAGAGGTTTCAGACAGAATATTGTTTTATGTTGATCATGATAAAACTCTCTGTAGCTTTGATAAAGCCTGCATACAGGCTTTTCAGTCAAACTAATGAGTGATACTGGCTGTTGGATGCCGAGACACGCTCTTGATGCTTTCCAATGGTTCAACTCGTAACTAGGAATCAATTCAGCCTGGATAAGCAAGAGTGTTACTCATCTAAGGGGGTTTGAATGATGATCCCGTTCCCTGTGTTCTCCCTAGGTACATGTGAAAAGGTACGGTGACAAAGGGAGCACCACATGTTGGCAAAGCACATCTCTTACCAGAGGGATCTCCTGGGTTCAGCCTGCTCTGAAAGAACAGTTGGCTCACACTGTAATCAGCCATCAAACAGCTCAGACCCTATGGGCTATTCACTTAGCACAGGCCTTTTGCTGCTCTGTTTTCCAACATCTGTTTCAATGCTTGTCATCTCCCTGCTTTAAACAAATGTACTGCAGATGTCTTGTCTTGTGGACGACAGAGACTTGGCAAAGACGGGAACAGTGGCCTCCAAATGAGAGAGGCACAGCTATGGCAGCTATTAGTGGGGGGTTCTGGATGGACTCTGTGCATTAAACATGAAATGAGTTTTTACACTCATACCCCTAGCCCGTGTTCCCCTTTGAAGCTTCTGTTTTGTCCTTCAGATTTTAGAGACTGATGAAGGACAGGGATCAGGATACAGACTGAGATGCAGCCTACTCAGAAACATGTGGCCTGACTCTTCTCAAAAGATTTATCATTGACATATGCAATTAAATGGGAAGACACATTCATTTGCTCATCTTTTGCTCCAAGGACAATCTGATACAAGACTGGAGATGGAGGGACATGATGTGTGGTAAAGATAGCAGCTTCTGGGACCAGATTCTGGCCTGAAAACAATAGAAAAGAGACTTCCTCAGGCAACGATTGTGCTTCTGGAAGAATGAATAGATAAAATAGGATAGACACACATACAGAAGAAATAGGGACGGGTTACTGCAAGTGATCTCCAGGCACATGTCTCCAAGGGTGTTCTTTTTATACAAATCCAGTTTGAGCTTCCACAAGGAAAATCAATCAACTGAGATTTGGCATTTTGTGTTTTTTGTACTTTTGCCTCTGTGAATGCATCTTACCTATAGCTGTTTGAGGTTTGGCTGGGGTGAGTTATGTAGTTAATAAGATTCTGACGATCTCAGTTTTGCATTAGCTTGGTTAATAAGTGCAGTAGCTGTAAAGAGGCTAGAACAAGCCAGGTGCTGGCTGGCTGCTCTTCCCACTGCTCCGTCTTGCCCAGTGAAGGCGACATGGGTATGTCTACACTGTTCTGAGTGTCAAGTGCAGATGACAAGTCAGTCCATGATGCAGGC
This sequence comes from Podargus strigoides, assembly GCA_028020825.1. NCBI lineage: Eukaryota > Metazoa > Chordata > Aves > Caprimulgiformes > Podargidae > Podargus > Podargus strigoides. The sequence goes on along the minus strand of CM051629.1, from coordinate 4,569,744 downwards.
AATTTTTTAAAATCAAGGGGAAAACATGTATCCATTGGTATGCCTTTGAACAGAGGAAAAACAGAAGTCGTCCTGTATTTTGACTGTAAAGACTTCTGGTAGGATCTCAGAGAACATTTTCATAAACAAGATAGATAGGAGAACAGTCTTAACAAAATGACTGTATATCAGTATATGCATCCATGGGTCACTCTCAGAATGGAAAAAGACAGGCAACAAACATGCTGAAGGAGTTATCTTTTTTTAAGAACAACACAGATGAAGGAACAGACAACTCAGAAAATCTGGAGACGATACTACATTGGGAGTGACTGCAAAGATGCTGGAGAAGAAAGTGGAGAAACTGTCTGTAAAAATGGGACGGCATTTATTAAGGATAAATTATAAGATGTGACAATTCAGCCATAATACCCAAACTTTGTAAATACAGCAAGGAAGACAACTGATTACACAGCACTTCTTCAGGGGAAAAAAAAAGAGCCTGAGGATTACAGTGGATCACAAGTTGAGTATGAGTCAACAGGGTCATGCTGTTGCAAAAATGACATGTACCACAGTCAGATGCACAAACAGGAGCACTGCCTGCAAGTTACACACTGGGAAATTCATTGTCTCCACTTGCTCCAGCAAAACTTCAGCTGGAAGATCATGTCATTGGACTACTGCAACTCAAGACGAACACAGACTGACTGTAGAGTCCAAAGGACAGTGACCAGGATGACCACAGCTCTGCAAAATAGGATGTATGAAGACAGAGCTAAGACTGCTTAAGTTCTGAGAAGATGGAGGCTACAGAGGTGGGGACAGCATTCATATATGAAAAAGGATGCTGTAAAGAGAAAGGAGACAATCTGCTCTTAGGTCTGTTACAGAGACAACAGCAGGGAAGAGTTTTTACCTGCAGGATAAGCATTCCCAGGCATTGGGAAGAAGCTTCCTAGTAGAGAGATAAGCACCAGAAGAACCTGCCTGAGCAGGGGTGAAACCTCCATTGATAGACTGGGGAGATTTGTATCAGGCAGACTCAGGAGTGGCAAAGACACACTCTATTCCTGCCTTTGGTCTGCAGGGAAAGACTGGGGGGGAAAAAAGTCTATTTTTCTAAAATCCAGAGAGAAAAAGCCTTAGACTAGAGAAGAATTCACAGCAAACCTGGGCTGGTGGGCTGCCCTGTTCTGCATGAGGCTGCAGCACCCAGCGAGGCCATCAGCCAGCACTGGAGAAGTGACTACCGCGGGCTCTTGGTGACCTTGGAAGGATCCCCAAACGTGAACACGGCACGCGCTTCTCTGCCGCAGGGAAAGGCACATATTTTTGCTAGCAGTTTATGAATCTTTGACATACAGTCCCTATGACACAGCCTTGGAAGACCATATCTTTTATTTATTATGCCTAGCAATTGTCCTTGTAACCAATTAGGAAAAAAAGCAGGTGGTCAACAGAAACTCTGCAACATAAAACCCCTCAGCAAAGCAAACACCATACCTTTTGGAGTAAAAAAAAACACTGTAAACAGAGCTAATCACTGCTAAACCCTTATAATCCAGTCCTTGCCCATGTTAAGAGACTGGAACCAAGAGTAAGACACTTCAAAAAGCATTAATCAGAGGAACTGGTGAATCATTTCTCAAGGAAAAGAAGGAGTCAGAACTATTTTAAACTCCAAACGCTTGCTGTGCTGTGAAAAGGGGCTCAAACCTGTCCCTTCAGACTGGACTAAGGGACAAGGTGTCCCACGTCACCCGCTGGGATGGCCACTCTGGGGACCAGAAGGAAGGCTGCCATCATGGGCTTCGCCCCAGCAGTCGTAAAGGAAGACTTGTCGCACAGAAAACGGCCTGGTTTTAGCTCCTCTATAAAATATCTACAGTTACCAGCATTCCCTGCACCTTGCTGAGTGTTACGTTCAATAATATTAATAGGCTCATATTTACCATATCTTAAAAGCTAACAATCCCATTGCCAGTGCTAATTAAAAAGACAAGAAGCTGAAAAGCAGCAGTGGATTATTTCTTCAATATGGATTCATGCCTAGATTTAATAAAACCTGCTTTAGTGTTATAACCTTACATTTGTTTCAAGAACACTATAAAAGATAAGTCTGCTTTTTGTTGTTTATTGACTTGGAGGATTTTTCTTTCGGATCTGCAATATAGCATTACAGCTATGGGAAGGCAATGAAGTATACTGTTCTCTCTGAACAAAACAACTTCTGCTACCCAAATACCATGCCTGGGATGATGGCTGTGAAGAAATCAGCACACCTACTTGGAGAGAAGAACTCTGAATACATGAACAGACAGTAAAATGCAGGATTAGGGAGGTTTATCTGTAACGAACCCTCCCCTGTGACCTTACAAAAAGCACTTCACCTACAACTACAAGTGAGCAATGGACTGTACGGTTTCTTCCAGCCACAGAGCATCTCTGCCACAAAACCAGAGCAGATCTGATGCCTTCACCCACGCTGACCTGCTCCGCACGTATACATCAAGTGTAACGCACATTGCCACTGCACCAGAGCATACAAACTATCAAATAAAAATACTGCACTTAACCTACACCTGAGGATAAAATTAATAATGACAGATGGAGCAGTGCCTTCATCAGCCTCTTCATCAAAAATGCTGTAGACTTCTCAATAAATCCAGAACAGTTCCTTTCCATACTTACCTGTCTGTCATTCTCTGAGTCTGAAGAGAAGGACTGACACAGTACAGGAGCGAGCATGTAATGCAGTACAACAAAGTAAAGATAAACTACAGCCACTCTCCCAAAACCAGAGCTTCTCCTAGGTGAGTTCATCTTTAGATCAAGTTTCTCATTCAAGCAGAGGCCAGAGAAAGTCTCCTGGAGACTGCTGAGATTGGACTTTGGGGATCTGAGTGCTACAAATGCTTTCCTATGCATAAGGAGAATTATAATTCATTTTATTTCTAATTTTTCCTACAAGATGCTGGGCCCCACTACTTCATAACAAGTTCCATCTCTCCTTCCCCATGCCTGCCTGACCTTTCTCCTTCAGTGAATCACTTAATTATGTGGAAACAAAAATACGAAACTATGAGGTTTAAGAACACAAATGCCCTAGCTTCATATGTGAGAGAGCAGCCAAAAGCCCCAAAGTTGTGGGTCTGCTGCTGATTAGGGATGCCAGAAGGTACTAGGGAAGATCCAGCCTCTGCCCACACAGCCCTTGTGAACAGCTAGAGACCCAACCCCTATTTTAGCACGTATCTCACTGATTACTGGAAAAAGGAGAAAAAAGCATGAATGTCAGTCAGTCAGTGGTCTTACAACATTTCACTAGTATTGCAGTTCTTTCCTGGCAGAGGTTTTTTGGTATCAGTGATAATAACAAGGAAAATGTAAGGAAAACTTGATTTGAGCACGTCAACAGCAACCACATTCCTTTAGCTTGTGATCACTCTAATTCAAACAGACAAGATTTCCCATCCCCCTCTTTTCCTGCACTTAATTTCCAGGTAGAGTTTGTTAAAGCCCGAAATCACACCTGAACTTTGGCAAGTATTTTTCAAAAAAATAAATTGGAAAAAAAACAAGAGACCCATACACAAATATTTGTCTAAGCGACCCATAGCAAATTGCGTAATGCCAGTTAAAAGTTGTGCTTTTTAAGTATCAACCCCAGAGGTTTTATCTGAAATAAAATCCAGATCACTCCAGATTCTGAATGCAAACTGTGACCTTGCTCTGCATCTCAAAATTTGAAACATTTGTGTTGTGCCCCTCAATAACAATGCCTTTTGCTAGAAAGAACACAATCCTTTCAAAAACTTGCTTATTTCATTTAATAAGATAAGAAGGCCCCAAACATGCATATAAGGATTAGTTCAGCCTTGAAGCTTGATCAAAAGGGGTCACTCAAAATCAGAACTACAGTGCTCTGCTCTATCAAGCAACAATGACCCATCTCCAGGCACACAACTGCCTCCTGCGTGCCCGCATGCCCAGCAATGTTTCTGTCTATAATGATCCCAGTGCTCAATCCTTGTGGTAATTAAAGGAGAATCAGGATTAGGTCAGCACACAGAATACCAGGAATTATACCCATTTCTGGCATCCTTTTCCTCGGTTTGTCTGGGAACGTGCACTTCTGTGAGGGCTGGGGGCGAAGGGGAGAACTGTACCAATGAGTTTTGCAACTCACGGGCAGGTAGATGAAATAGCCTAACTCTCTCCAGCCTTCACTTTACCAGCCTGGCCTGCAGTAGCCAAGGAAAAGTTTAAAAAAAGAAAGAAAAAAAAAAAAAAAAGAAAAAAAGAAAGGGGGAAAAAAAAGGAGAAAAAAAAAAAAAAGAAAACCCCTTAAAACAAAAACAAAAAGAAGAAATATGATTAAAAATAAATTGAAAAGCACAACTTGTAATAAAGCTGGCACTTGCCCCAGGCTTCAGAAATGTCTACGACATGACACTGACTTTACAGACACTCCACAGACACAATATATAGCTTTTATAGGGAAAAAGTAGATACATTTGCACTATTTAAAACAGGTTGCAAATACAGTTTGTGTTTTGAAAATGCAGGGAGCACGGCTAACAAAACACAGAACGCAGCAACAAAACAAGCAACACTCATCCTACAAAGCTGTCATTATATAGTATCACTGTTTACACTAAGCCTCCAAAAATTACCCTCTGTTAATTTTTTTAATTAATGGGGTGCTATACAGTTAAATAAGCTCATGAAGTGTATTCATGACTTTTGCTGGTTTACTTCATATCCCAATCTTTATTTACAACATCACTGTTATAAATTACAGCAGTACTGTTAATACACTTCTCACTTGCTGTGATACCCAATGGAGCTCCACAGGAGAAAGAACATAACGCAGGGAACCACGGCATTTGATTTTGCTCTCATTTAAATGTCTTTAAGTCAGACAAAACTCCTCTGAAATCAAGGGCTACGCTAGTGAAAACCATTGCAACTCTGCTGCTGCTCCTAAGGCACTGCCAAACAATCTCCCTCCATGCAGCGCGTCTCCAAATAAAGTTAAATTGCTTCTAAAGTATCAGCAATCCATGCAACTTCTTATTAGTGTGAAATTACTTAAGCCTTAATTCAGCAAGGTACTTAAGCACATTCCTAATTTTACAGGCATGAGACGTACCAGTGACCTTAGTAAGACTAGTCACACACTTATGTTTAGGCACATGCTTAAGCACCTTGCAACGTTAAAAGCCACAACGAGGAACAGTTCCATGTGAATTAAAGACTGCTCTACACCTTCTTCACATGCTACCATTTTAAGTTTGCTATATCTAGGTTTGGCTGCGCTGCTTATTAGATAATGCTTAAAGTATGAAGATCAACGGAGGAGGAAAAGTCTCTAATACCTTGAATAACATCAATCACTTGAAATAGACTTTTAATTTATATCTGATGCCTACAGAATATCTTTCACAGTGTATACACGTGCTGGATAATAGCTTTAAAGCATTCCTTTGTGGAGTTTCCCTAAACAGCACTCCTGAGTGTGTAATTTTATTGCTTATGAGTAAGCATAAGCAAGTATAAGGGGAGAGTGCACACCTACGAAAACAGCTGGGAAAAAACATACCACTGCTGAATTTTCACATGAGATGCAAGGCCAAAAAACAAACCAGCAAACATAACTCAGAAGTTACAGATCTTCAAAGAGCCCACATAAACCGAAATGTTTACTGCACGATCTTACTTTACCAGAAGTAAAAGCAGCTACTGTAAATAAATAAATAAATACAGAAATAGACATCCATAGCCTAAAGAGGACTTCTGGATTTGGATGTGCACATAATCTGGGTGATTACATGGCTAATGACCCAGCTTCTGCATGTACATGCTTGTACCCGCACACACAAGTGCAGAGCTCTGGGTGCCAATGTCAAGGTGCTCCGAGGACTCAGATTTATGCAGTTATTTACCAACGGCCTCAGAAGCACAACGAAACAAAACTGAGGCAAAGAAAAAACAATAATCTCAGCAAGTGAAGCAAAGTGGTAGTTTCCCCTTACCCTTCAACAGTTAGTGAAAATGTAAGGCTTGTTGATGTCAATAAGTAGTTGTAACAAAGACATTAGCAATAGTGAGGATAGAGAATGCTGCACGAATGTTCTCAGCATGGTTCATTGACAAGAGATCTAAAAATTGAATTATTAAGGAAAAAAATCATTGATTCTAAAATCCAGGCTAGGTAGCCAGCCTATGTTAAAACTTATTTAATTTTTCCAGCACTGCTTCATTCCCAAGCTCTCAGAGCCACAGCTTTTCCACTGAAAAGCAAAAGACATTTTACGCACAATTTTCCCTCTACTAGAAAGAGGTATATTGTGCCCTTCAGTGAACATAAAATTGATATTATCATCTCTTAGTTTATATCTCACTACTTAACCTTCAGATTAAAAGTTATTAGATTTGAATGACTAAAAAGACATCATGTCACCTTCTGTTCAATGCTGGGAGATGGGAGAACTTGGGGGAAAAGTTTGAATGATAAAAACATAAAGTTACCAGGAGAGCAGAGCTGGTTTTCACATTCTCTGATGAAACAGCACAAGCTCTACAAACGCAGTGATCTCTTCCCCATGTTGTAATAATCAATTATCAGTGTACTACAACACAAAATCACACAATCCAATAGCCTGCATGGAGTTTAATCTATACTTTCAAATGGCTCCTTCAATAGCAACAGCAGTTTAATAATTAGGCTTTATGTCTCTTCAGACGAAATGACTCAACACGGACGCTCCTTCAAAGTCTAACAAACAAATTTGGTCTAACCCAGTTATGTCAATACGAAACAAAGACGTTATCAGGGATCTAGTTTAGCAGTTTTGTTCTAAAGAGATAAGTCCACATCATGATCAATGGGGACCATAAAACTCCTGATGCAGTTTGTAACCTCTCCCCATAGGTTTTCGAAATAAGGTGAAACCCACCAAACTATTTAAAAAGAAACTAAAAAAAAAAAAAAAAAGCATTACTTCAATTTACACTGCGAGGAATTCAAAATTCTTACTAGCCAAATCTTTTTGATCTGCCCAATTATAGCAGCCACTCAACAATACACTAACCCCCTCATTTCTTTTACATTTTCCTCATCTTTGGACAGTAACAAAATCTGAAGACACCACATACTCCCTCTGGAGTTCCCTTCTCTCAGTCTAACACTTCACATCTCAACATTTCTCTCAACAGCTCCCACCAAAGGGCCCAACTGTGGCATCTCCACATGCATACCACAAACAGCCCAGCTGCAGTCAGTGAGCTGGCTGTGAAGAAATCATTGACTTGGGCACAGACTCCAGAACCTAGTGCACATTTCTTACATCTATCAAACATTATTTTTACCTCTCACACATGAACAAAAATCTATTTTTCATTTGTATACATTCAGTGGAATTAAAGTGCAAAAAGTACAAACCAGGATGCAATGAAATATATATAAAACCACCTTTTTTTCTTGTTTTTTTTTTCTCCCAAGGAAAAACCCTTCTTTCCTGACTTTGGAGACACGTAGCAAAACCAGTATTTACCTAAACTCTCCAGAAAGCTTGAAGTGACACTTCATAATTACATTATAGTTCAGTTCAAAGACAGAGTGAAGAAAAGAAACTTCCCTACCATTCTTTATATAAACTTCCTCCTGTTTACGCACGTACCAGTTGCATTTGTATTGCTATTCCAGTTTGTCATAAACACGGTCACCTTGTAACCCTTTTTATCAAGCCATCTATGCACTACCTAAAAGTACACTACACCCCATCAGACAAGCTATAGGTTTACATTATACAAACATTCCGATTCTGCCTGCTCAGCGCAGGTTGTCAATAAATGCAAGCAATTGCAAAACAGCTCTGTGTGTTTTTTTCCTTGAGAGAACACTGATACAAGCCTGCCAGTTCTGCAAAATAAACTCTTTGTAATCTCTGCAGCTAATCTGTCAATAAATTACTATTAAAGTCATACCTCCTAAAAGTTCAAAAGCATTCTGGATTAGACGAAAGACGCTGAATTTTATACTCGTGGAGCAGTACTTGAAGTCACGGTATCGAAGTGGATCTTGCTATTGATGTGGAGTGGTTTGTATTTCTGCCACCATGACCCACAGCATTTGGTGTCTTGCTGCTTTATATCGGAATTCAACTTTGTATTCCTTCTCTTTGTTCAATTCATATTCTTGTTTCTCTGCTAATAACGTGAAGAACACTTCCATGAATAGTCCCAAGGATAAAAATAAATCATAATAAATAATATTTATTCTATAAGAGGGGAAAAAAAAAAATAAGAACTGGCTAGGACCAAAGCATCAAACCTTCTATTTGAGCAGACGTCAGAAACCACTGAAGCAACTAAAGCTGTGATCATGTACATTAAAAGGCAGTTTGTCCCCATGAGTCTTTATTTATTACTCCTTGGTAGGCTACAGTCACCCCATCATTACGTACTTTCTGTCCAAGCTTCCCTCACCCAGTATGACTTTCAGCTTGTGGGTCACTCCGACGCCCATTCTGCACCTCCCAGATGTTTTCCATGACACCTGACAGACAATAGATCTTGCCAGACTATGCCTGGTACCCCATTCCCAGGTTTTCTGCTCCATCCCTTGGTTCTGCCTCTGTGGTCACCTTGGGATCAATCTCCTGAGCCCCACTGCTTGACCCCAGGCCAAATGCCCGCTTCTGGTCTCTTTAGGAAGTCAATGACCCAGGTGACCTTCATGCCTACTCCAGGTTTGACAGGCAGATCACTGAAACGCTGCCCGTTCCACCTCATCATGACAGTCATTCCCACACAGTGCCAAACACCAGCACCTGCGGAAGCGGCAGCAGTGGGAAGGCAACCCCTCCCACCCTCAACAGGTGCCAAAATACTGTGGGAAAGGGTTTTCCTTCCCTTTTAGTCTCGTTCTGGGGGCGATTTCTCCTGTACGTATCTCCATTTTTATCCAACTCTTCCACAGATGTACTTTCCCTTAAAAGTCACTTGTATTGCTTTGGCTTTCTTTGAAAAGTATCTTACTTCGTGATTACAAATATAAACATCAGTTGGAGCTATGTGGTTTTATTATACATAGCAGAATTCATCCCCGCATTTGTTACTCCCAGCTTAGCAGTACATTTTACAAGATTGCTCATGCTGAAATAATTTAGCATCACTCTCTGTCTCCTTGCATGGGAGAATCACCCCAAGACGACACGGAAAGCGTAAAACTCGTCCTACAAGTCCTCCCTGCACTTACTACAAGAGCGTTCACACCGCACATTGCTCCTTCAAACACACAAACACTTGTGCTGCTCCATATTTTCCCAGGGTAAAATATTTACAAGTTAAAAACCCATTAAAACTTCCTAAAAAAAAATGTGAAGCGTTTCTGTTTTACTTTCTTATAGGAACAAAGCTACCAGTCCTTATAAATTCATAAATCTCACAAAAAATGTGAATGAAAATTCAGCACAGATGCTTTGTGCAAGCCACTGTATGTCCAGGTTTCGGCGCTCAGCCACGCTCCTCACAGGAGTACACCACCAACCCCAACAGCAAAGCTCAAACTACCCACTGCTGATTTCTTCTTTTGCTTTTTAGACAAAACAAGTGCCAGGTGGCAAAAAGAAAAGATTTGAATGAAATGCTCTTAAAAAATAGCTGTTTAATTCAGAACTCATTCATTTGTATTGAAGAAGCGTTTTTGTAGAACGCATTCTGTTAAGTGACCTGAGAGCATATGTTGTATACGGAGAAACATCTAAACATTATGCTCCATGTTGTATGTGTATCTGTAAATGCTTGCATTAGCTGTCTGAAAACAACGGGTTTTTCTTCTTTTCAGCATTTAAAAATATTTTCCAAACACAAAGATTGATATTTTTATGCTAGCTCTGATTACCCTTTTGTTGTTATCAGGTCTGTCCTTTTTTTTTTTTTTTTAAATAACAGTTTTAAACTTTGCAATCAACTTGCTTTTTAAAAGATAAACTTCATGGAGAAGTTAGTCATCAAAACCAATTAAAGGCAGAATTCAAACACAGAACATAAAGGTCTTTTAAGAACTTGGAGAAAAGCAAGCTCCCCAACCACGTTTATTGTACTGGCAGAGGATAAATAAACTAAAAGCTAAAATCTGAGCTGTATGAAAGCAACCCCAAGCCTGCCCATCCTGTCCTGCCCCGAGCCCCATGCCCTGTGCCCACGGGGGCTGGCAGCACCCGCAGCTGTGCCAGGCACCATGTGGGGAGGGGCTGGGGGACCCAGGTAGGAATGAATTGGTGCCACTCCTTAACTGGCCGACTGTTGAGTGACACAACCCATTCCACAGGAGGTTACGATGTTATCTAAGGCAGAGGGAGCCCTCTGCATGGCTATGGAGAAGCCTTGGCAGAAGGCACTAGCAATGGACGTTCCTAACTGGTGGTAGGAGCAGAGTCTGAGCAATTCTGGTCTATGGTGTGCACACGTGTGTTTGCACGACCACCCCCCGTTCCCCTCTGCACAAAGAAGTGTTGGAAAATTCCATAGTGCTCCTATGGAAAACGCAGCGTAATTAACTCATTTTGATATGAAGCCTTTTTAAGACGAGACCTTTGTGTTGAACATATTTTACTGTTCCACTCCTCTTCTACTGTCCTATATTAATCAAAGCTGTAACCCCTGTTGTCTTTGCGCTACGAATCAGAATGTGCCCCTGGCGAAGAATGAGGGAAAAGTCAACAGGAATTAAGTTTCAGTGCAACTGTTTACTCAACTGTGGCCTGCAGTTATTGAAATTTTATCCGTGGTTTTGTGTGACTACTGCAGTAATGAATTCAGCATGGCTGTGATTTTCTCACTGATGGTATTCTCACTTCAAGTAAAAACCTGTAGGATGAAAATGATTGAAACAACCCAAGTCTATGCATTTAGTCTCATCCATTTTTCTGACTTGTTTAATTATGGCAGCTTTCTGTCTTAGGTTGGCAAATGGGGTCCTGTGCTCCTCCGCAAGCCTCCCGTTGGCTTTGTTTTTGAGCGACGGTTTTTTCTCCTCCACAACAACCTGCTAAAAAGATCCCTGTACACTTAGGGGAGTCTTAACCAGCTGCCAATCGCTTATTTAAAAGGTTTTAAGAATGCTTATTGCATTAGAGAAAGTGAGGGTTAGGCATAAGTGTATTCACCATGGCGCTGCTGCAGCCTTTGTTCCCAAACACGTTAATGATACGTGCCCAGCACTTTGGTGTAAAATTTCCTCGGAGGGTTTCAAAATTTTATCAGGGAAAAGAAGAAGAAAAATCCTATTACGTAGAGAATTTACACTGGTGAACTTGGTCACTTCACAGAAAATACACTAAGTAAAACACAAAGGCAAAATGCACAGTTTGGTTCCGATTCTTCTGAATTGAGGGCTACTGACACAGGATGTATTTATTTATTTACTCTGACGTTTTGCCACAGCAGATACCTCCGTAGCCTTTCTCACTAATAGAAAACATTCTGTTGATAGAGGTTGCTAGGTTATATTAAATTTTGTTGCAAAAACAAAACTTAGTGTGTTTTCCACCCAGTGACGTATTTTGGAAACCAGTTATCTGTACACAGCGCTTCACCCAAACGCTGCCACCAGACTCAACACTTTCAGGCAACTGAAGCAAGCCCTGATCTTTGGGTACTTCCAGGGAATGATTAAAGAAGAGCCCTGGAAGAAAAGTCCAATGTTTCCCTTTACATTAATGATTGCAATCCCCTACAGACAAAAAAATGTACAGAATGTCATAGGCAAGTCCTAGAAGCATCCTCTGACTAGCAAATACAAAGGGTTTGGGAGAGGGGGGTTAAATGCTTCATGCTTTTCCTGTAAGTAAGGAAACTTGTAATATGTCTTACAGTACCTGCTGTTGCTGAAGATGTGCTAAATCTGCAGCCCCAATTTCAACTGAAGGTGTCTCGCCGTTTGATCTCACTTCCCGCAGGCTGCACTCTAGTAAATGGTTGCCACTGCTCGCTCCATTCTGAATGGCTGAACCGTTACTTTTTGTCTCAGTCCCAGATTCTTGCATCATGACTCAAAAACCTGAAATAATTTAGGGGAGGGGAGGGGGGAAAAAAAAAAAAAAAAGCAGCTGTTAAAACAGTTGCTGTATATAAGGAGACATGCCCTGTTTTAAATCCTGCCAAAACTGTAAACATTTGTCATTTCCCTTCATACAATTTATCTTTCATTAATGGTTCATGCTACTAGTTTATGTTTATTTATCTGTTGGTACAGCTATAATTTTAGTAAGTTAGTCCTGTTCTAAATATAGTATTATTTGCTCAACATCTTTTTTCCCTTAGAGAAAAAGAAATATTTTTGAACGAACACACAGAATCCATAATTAAATTTCTCTAGTTACATCTGGATGCTTTCCTCGGAAACAGATGAGTCATTCCTTGCAACAGATGATGGACAGTATCAAAAACTCGATATACAGTATGGAGGGGCAGGTTGGTGAAGCAGAGCATTCACTATCTGAGTTTCTATTCACACCATGATATTGCCAAATTAGCACCTTTTATTACTCTAAAGTGATTTAGGCTGAGTCTGGGATGTGCTGGACACCATCAGATCTTATTTGGGACAAACTGCTTCAGCTGCTCACAGAATAAGTGGGTTTGGCACATTTCTTGGCTATGGATTTGGTCTGACTTTAGATGCACTACAGCACTACAGTGAAGAGCCTCCTGTGTTATTCAGCTAAACATCATTTTAGTACCCACAGCTATACCCAGCCAGCCCACACAGCGCTCAGCTCATGGTGGATGTCTGAACCTGGGTGCAGGTCATGGGACACACAACAAGGATGAGGATGAGTGTCCACTTGCTTACGCCGGGGCTCCTGGGATTCACATGTCTCTGGGAGCTAACTGTCAGAGCTTGTGCACAAGACCTTCCCAAACAAAGCACCTATGTCACTTTTCAGCTGCAAACTGCTACCTTTGAGATCTTTTGATGAGCTGTTTTATATGTATTCCCACCTGCTAGGCCCCAAGTTACAGGATTTAAATGTTATTAACCTGCTCTGCTTCCACCAGCCCATCCATCCTTCCCCTCATGCTGCTCCTCTCACCCTCCCCCCGGGAAAAGGGAGTATGGTACACCAAGCTGCACGCACCCAGCACATTGCCTGCTCCATGCTAACTCACTACATGGGAGCCAAACACCTCTGTGCAGGGTACTTCACCTTGGAAGCAAGATGCTTTACATTTAAGGAAGAACCTGTTTGAATTCAGTAACTACCCCAGTTCAGAAGGAAGAAGAAACATCTCCCAATATTCGGTAGCTTCAGACATTCATAGTGATGAGCCACACAGCTGATAACCAAACTGCCATAACTGGGAAGCAGCTGACTAATGAGGGCTTTGTCACCACCACGCTCCAGTGTTCACATTCCTGGCTGATTCACGTCCCAGGCGGGTAAACCACTCATTAGCTGGACCCTGCTCCAATCATGATGGGATCTCTTCACGCTGGCGGCCGCCCAAGCACATGGACAGTGCGAGGACAGATTCATTTAAATAAATTTCAGCTGGTCTATGGACACTTCTTTCAATCTGTTTTGTGAAATCTTCGAATTATGCAAGGGGACAAAAGGGCTTGAGGGCTCATTATAAAGCTCCTGTCAACTGCCTTGTAAAAGCTCCAGAGATCTAAACAAACCTACAGCTTTCCCAACGCTGTGAGCAAATGCTTTTGTGTTTTAACATGATCCTGCTCTGACACAGACTGAGCATGGTGGGTTTTTCATTTTTGGCACTGTAAAGAAAGCCCACAAACATGATAAGGTCTAAATAAGCTCTTACACCTAAGAAGCAAGGCTGGATTACACAGTGGGCAGTGACTGCATGGCACAGGTTGCTCCGGAAGAAGAGACAGGAGTGAGATTCTCCATACAGCTCACAAGCTACTCAAAGGTATACCGTGCAATTTTTATACGCTACGCTACTAAAAGGACACACCTTTTCCAACCAGAGATAAATCAAAAATAAATAATTGATGTATGTAATTGTTTTCTGCTTCCATCCAATTTTAGGGTCAAGTCTCAACTGGAGAAAATGGAGCATTACATTAATTTACCTCACACAAGATCTGGACAAGGATGACCAGCATGTAAGACGGGGTTAAAAGGTTGATGTGACACACAATGGCAAATGGTGGCACATCACCACCACGCAGACCACACCTGATGGAGGAACAACATACTAAAGAACTGGTGGGAGGTGCCTCCAGCACATACCATGGTGAGAAGAGAAGCTAAAACCAAGCAGTAAAGAAGTACATTTCCTTCTCCAACCCTTGTGATGCAACAAATGGACTGGAAGCAAGACCCTGGATAAACTACTATGGAGGGTCAGAGAAACCAAACCAAAGCTCTGAGATGCCTCTGACAGCAGCAAGAAGAATATACACCACTGAGAAGCAGATCCATCACTGCCTGATCACGATTTGTGGGCTTGCCCTTCTGAGCGAAATATCTCCAGGACACAGAAAATAATTCACAACCAAACTGGTCAAGAAATTATTTATTGTCTCTAGTATTGCAAAATGCTGCTGGAAAGAAACAACAGTAGAAATTTGCTACAATTTTTCCAACCTATAGGACTGAGAAAAACATGTGTTATTTATAGTATTTGGTCACAGAAGGATCAGAGTTCTTGAGAACCTTTTCCATGACAAATTTCATGCTCCATTTTAACTTTCAAAGTACCCCAGCCAGTTACCACCTGAGCTGTACAGAGCTGGCCCTGGCCCCTCCGCTGGCTCTACCCACCCCACCAACCACATCCCGCGGAATCGGCAGCAGCTACCAAGGGAATGGAACTGGAAATGGAGCTTGCAAAGGGATCAGCCAAAGTCTAAAAAGAAAATGGTGACGTTTGGACTTCCAAAAAATTATTTTAAAAGGAGAAGTGAACATCTTTGAGCAAATTTTGCTTTAAAAACACCCATTCACAGGCAGTCAACTTCAATAAAGCTTCAACTGGACGCCAATACAAACCAAATCCACTTTGCTAAAATACCTCCAACTGAAAACAGGATTTTCAAGGGAGAAAAGATAAAACTGTTTATTTCTTCACTGTAGTCAAATGTGAGTTGACATAAATAATCACGGCTTGGTTTGATCATTAAGCGTCATGTCATGAAAATCAACCTGCGAGAGCTTTCTGCAAGAATGATTATTATTTGTCTTTTTGAGCACACCTAAATGAGCTGAGGTGATAGTACACCGAGGATGGCTGAGATAATTGTCACTCCTCAGCACAGAGGAGCGAGCCTTACAGGAGCCTATTAGTGAAGTCTGTCATTCAAAATTGTGAAAGAAGAAAGCAAAGCAAGGTTGACTTTATGCAACATGATTAGGTTCTGTGGGAACTGAACTGAAGCTTCAGGTCTAGTACCACAAACTCTGATTCTGGTCTGAATACAACCCCAAGTAACCAAAATAGCACTGAGGAAGCTGTTGTGACTAATGATTTAATATAGGAAATACAGTACTCCACAAAAGCTTCCATGACTTACAAGGTATGTATGGGTTCTTACCAGCACAAGTATCTCTTTTTTTAACAAACATTCTACAATATTTCATGTTAGGAGGGATAGAGAATAACTCTTAACACTATTAAAGGTGACACAAGATGTCTTTTCCCTATAAAGGACCAAAGCTAAGCTGCAGTACAAACAACAACTTGTAAAATTTTATCCTGAAATCAAGGAGCACATAATAAAAGAACTGTTCTTATACGACTTAATGTCAGCTTGGTTTAAACATCTCACAACAGTGATCAATTTCTCAAGACTCCCATCTTAACCTGCACAAAACCTTTCCTAGCTTTGCTGCACAGTCAAATCCAAAGCCAAAGCCACACAGTTTGGCCCATGTCCTTGGGGAACATGTTACGTTCAAGGTAATGGAGTAAAATTTCAATGAAGTGGAATCAAAGCAAAGCACTCTGTCAATAGGAGGACAACAGCTAATCATCTTCCAGATGACTTGGGACAGAAGTAGGGGACAGCTAATTTCTTAAGGGCATGGTCAAAATTGAAAAAAATAAACATAGGTTGAACATGAACTTTGACTGAATCAAAATGATCTTTCTGAGGACTCTGGTGTTGGTGTTTTGAACTAAAAAGACAGAACCTGAAGGAACCCTCATTTTGAAAATGTTCTGTGCTAATTCATTAAAAAAGAAAAAAAAAAAATAGTCCATAACATCACAAAGACCAGATGCTGCACATACACATCTCTCAGCTCCACTGGACGATTTCGATGAGCAAGGTTAAGCATGGAGATTAGCAGGCAGGAGGTGGGCAGTGAAGTGTGCAATTTCTCAGTTCTTCTACTAGTGTAGTTTCTAAAGACTAAGCAGCATTGTTTAATGTCAGCATGAGGGAGGATTTACTGACTGAAGCACCCGCCACAAGAAGGACCCGCTGCAAGTCTGAAAGACTAAGGGACTGATATTCAGATGTATTTAGATGCCTCGCCATACACGGAGGCATCTGGCAAGACATTTTTAAGACTCCTGAATAAGCACCAACCTACATCTTTAAGTATCTCATCACCTTTAGAAAACTACCCCTGGGGTCTTCTGGGCCTTAAAATCTTTAATACCCTTCCAGACTCAGCCTGGATGGCAGTTCAGAATGTAGCCTGTGTGTTTCAAAGTTAATTCCAAAGCTGATGATTTTATTTCAATTAGTCCTTGGAGGTGTTTACAAATATATATGTGCATATAAAGATCACTGAACGTTTCTGTCCCCTGGGAACAGTGCAGGGGCAAAAATGTTGTCATAATACATCCCTTCTTTGTCACATTTGTGAAAGATTTTAAGCTAACAGAAAGTTCAGTCTTTATTCCAGGGCAGTTAATTAAGGTTGACCAAGTCAGGCAGAAGTAAATTAACTTGGCTGATCAATTATTTATATGAAGCAGAATAAATGTCCTTAAAGAACTTGGCCCAGCCATGAAAGGACATGTAAAGGAAACACAACACAGATTTATAAAATATATTTCTGCTTTTACAGATGGGAGAGTTAATGGTAAAATCAGTTTTAAGTGACCAAATTACAAGATCTAGTCCTAAGGTCTCCAGCAGGCACACTATACATACACACACCGTTTAAAAATAAATGTTTTACCTATTTGTTGCAAGCAGTTTCCCAAAGAAAGCTCAGGACTAACTTTAGAGCTCTTCTCTGTAGAATTATATGATCAGCAATGAGGACCACGTCGGCTTTCCCAGAAGACCGCTGCCCAACTCACAGGCTGTCTATTTTAGTCCCAGTATCTTTGGAGCAAGTGCCCAGCGGGGGAAAGCACCTCGGGCTCTGCATCCCACCACCACTTCTGAATTTTTCCAGGAACATGCTTTGATGGTCTCCAGCTGATGCCAGAACACCCACCTCCTCCAGCTGACATCCCATCCCTAGGTCGGTGAGGTGGCCAGCAGTGCTGTCCCACCATCCATGAGTACAGTAAAAGAACTCACTAGTGGAAATTAAAAGCCTTGTGTAAGGTAAGGCTTTGATCTACCATGGGGGAAGGCGTACAGATGTTCAGCTGCTCATTTACTAAATTACACCATGTCACAATTAACTGTGAATCAGACAGCTTCACATGAGCAGCTCGAGGGCTGCCACAATGCTAAGTACAGAAATAACGCTGGGGAGGGGAGTCCAAAGTAGCCAGGTGGACCAGATGACTTCTCTCTGCCCGTGCTTGTGGTTAGTACAACTATTAGAAAGAGCCATCCCAACATATGGCATGATTTAACTAAATCAGATCATGCTGAACTCACCAGCCTTTCTCAACTTACAAACCCTTCCACTCTCGTCATTGCAGATGGGTGAATACCCGTCATGCTTTCAGAGTTTTCAGTAGCCGTCATTTATCCTGCTGACAGGGTGTATTTTAGGTATAATTATGTACTAACTAACTATAGATCAACTGTCAGTACATTAGGGTACTTTTTGGATAAAACTTCATGCTCACCCCTTTGAAGGCCACTCGCCTACACACTACTGGTGGTTGCTGCATTGTGCAGGAGTAGGAGAAAGGAGAAGGGGATTCAAAGAGCAATTAAGGATGATCTTTAAGAATCAACTGAAATAGTAAGGAACAGAGCGAGTCAGGCTCCGCTGTCCTGAAAAGCGATGCTGAGTCACGTCTGACAGCGGCGTTTGGAGGAGGAGAGGCAAACCTGGAGCAAGGCAAGGGAGGAACACGCATGGGATGTGTGGAAAGAGGAAACAAAGAGACAGCGACGAGGTGAAATCCTTTGATATTTCCTCAGCTTAAAGAGGTAATTCAATGCATTAAAATGGATCCTTGAAATTTCAAAGGATGAAACTCGCACAACAAAGATTGTCGAGAGTGCTATTTTCTAGGATTAGAACAAAAACGTATTGGGATTTGCTATATGATCTTACATCGCTGACTGTATACTTGCTGTTATGCAAGCACCACCTTCCAATAGCGAATTTTCATAATTATAACAGAAAGGCGTAAATTTTCTAATGCATGGCAGTTCAAAAAGTAATCAAGAGAATGAGCCTGAGGGCTATTTTAATGTATGCAAAGCTAGTGACCCACAGTAAATGGGAGGTAGGCTTCAATGAATGCAAAGTAATGCACACATACTAAAGACCTGGTCTGATGAGGGACGGCTAAAATTAACACCCAATTAATTTCCGAATTGACAAACAAATGAAACCCATAAATCTACTTTCTCATTAATTTTCTTGTGGTATAATTTAAAGCAGTAATATGAGGGCAAAAACTGAGCATTATCCATCATAAATATCAAAAAAGATAGCACTGTAACACCATAAATTATGCATATTACCTGTTGTTAAAAATGATTAATGTATTATCAACTTTATCGTGCACTGTATATGTCTAGACGTATCTAAAATCTGAAATTTCATTTAGTGCTTAGGAAATTAAGGGTCCAGATGAAATGGGATTATCCACCGCGTGTCCTCGGCTTCGCCTCCTGACACGGGCACGGCCCTGATGCTCTCCTCGTGGCTGGACCTGTCCCAAGCTTTGGGTCGGTAGAGGCTGAGCGCATCACAGCGGTGATGTGCCGAGGCTCCCCGGGAAAGGGAAACAAATCCCACTGCTCTCAGAGCATCCCTGTGAGCGACCCACAGCCCCAGCACCTGGCTCACACGGGGCTGCTCCCCTTCCCTGCCCTCCTGGCACTGGGGAAGAGCTACTTGGTGATGTAGAGCTGTGGGGAGGGAGGTAAAAAAGGAACAAAGAAGAGGAAAATATGGAGCCTAACTAAATTCAGTGAGTGAAAAGCCAGTGCTTTCCAAAAGTGCCTGAGCACACCACCTCGGCCAGCGCGAGAAGGACATGGGTTGCCTTACCTCCTCCTCGGGGGTCACATCAGCGAGAAGCTGAACCTCCACCAACCCAAACCTCTATGCCCACTTGCCACCCTCAAGTCTCCTGGGCAGCAGCTTCACCTACTCCTGTCTAGATGCAGGTTGCCACAACTTTTTATTTATTTAACTGTACACAATGACACAAGCTCTTTCACTGTCTGCATGTGTGGCTTGCACTGTCTGGGTTACTCCTTTCCAGCAGCAGTATGTATTGTTAAGGCCACAGGAACCTGAAAGCTTTTGGAGGCTGACTGATGTTCTGCAGGAGCTGAAATTTCAGACAGCTGTGGTGAGGAGAAGGGAAGGAGAGTCAGGAGCCTAACCCCACTTGTGCCACACTGACATACTGTGAAATCATGGTCAAGTGACTTAACTTCTTCAGAGCATCAGTCACTGCTGTCACCCCTAAGGAGATCTCTGCTGCTGAGCATGTTGCTGACCACAAGCAGCAACAACGGAGAACAAGCAAAGCCAAGGAAAAATAACTGAAACAGATATTAAAAAGTTGCCATTTGCTCTGCTCAAAAGAACTAGAGCTGGTCCCCATGCAAAGCTAGTGCACCAAAACACACTAAGTTGTGAAGATAACAGGTCTCACTCTTCCTTGAGGTAACACCCAAAGCGTTATGCAGAGACGATGGACAACTCAGCTTTCCCCGAACAAGCTTTTGCCATCCTCCCTTCATTTTATACATCCACACAGAAGTCACTCCCAGTCTCACCTTGGATAAACAAACCCCCTTTGCAAAGCCAGCTCTATCTCAATCTATGCCTCTCAGTTTGACAGCTATTAAAATCCACATTCAGCATGAAGCTCATGCCATAGCTGCATAAAAGCTCTAGAGCTGGGCCACTTCCAAGTGACTGGCAAATATGATGTAATCATTTACATACCATCATCGGCAGAGTGAAGTTCCTTCCTCTCTCTTGGGGAGAGCTGTCTTTCAGCCGTGAACTTGACAGAAATCATCCTTACCATCACTGGGATCATCATTTATTTGGAAGGAAAGGAATGGTGGGCGGCAAATAAAACCCAAACCAAACAAGAAACCATACTTCATTGTACCATACGCCTCTGTGCCTGCTCCCGTATGGACATGAGCACCATCCACAACAGAGGAAAAGCTCCTCCAGAAGGAGGGACACTTCACTGCAGGACAGTGAGGCACAGAGTGGCTGCAGAGCTGCCTCGGTGCCAGCCTGGTGTCTCTCGGGAGGTACCCACCTGCTCATCCCAGCCCGGGCGCAGCAGCGTGTGGGGCTCCCCGCCGTTTCGTGTAAAACAGGAACAGAAACTGCAGAGCTGTTCTCACAGCCCAGGGCTTATTTGTTTGTAAGCACGCTGCTCAGAGCATGCAACATAAACTCTCCCAGTCTGTCTCACAGAAAGCAGGTGACTATTCAACTAAATAAAAGGCCAGAGTTGCATTTAGTAAATACAGCTAGTTTATGCTAGAGAGCAGCAGCACTGCTACAAGAAGAGGGTACCAAACCTTGCAAGACCAAGTGCTGGCTGCAGATGAATGAGACTCCCACCCTCCACATGTATCTCCATTAAAGCGTTTCTAAACTCTCTACCAGCCTTCAGAAGACAAAAACCACCTCAAAGCCAGGTAGGTGCATCTTTGCAACAGTTCTGCACAATACAGTTTTCACTTCACTATTTTCACTTAGTTTAATGCAGCGAAGGTTTGATTCATCACAGGAACACGAGTCAATTAATGACCAGCTTGTCCACTTACACACTTCAGGTACCTCCCGCTTCCCCTCCAGCCCCGACGCCGCTCGAGTAGCCAAAACGAACAGTATGTTTGGAGCACTGGTGCGAGCTAGCGAATGCAATATATCACATTTTTATGCATATTTTGTTGCTTGCTTTTCCAAGGGATGAAAAGGACAATTATTTAATTTTATCCTTCAAAAGCTTCTTATAAATGTATATGCACGATATTTTAACAGATCAATTCACATATAAAGGAACAGACACCACTTCCATACAAAAAGAGAGAACATTTCTTTCTCAAGGTCACTCTAAGAGGGTTTACTCCCTTTGTGTGCAAAGCCTTAACAATTTACTGTTAGTGCTAACAGGTCCTGCCTGGCAGTTGAAATCCAAGCCCCGTTCAGAAACAATAACAAACAGTAATTTTGAAAAACAAAGATGGTGTGACTGAATTTTTCTTGCTCATTTGCAAAACAACCCAAAAGCAACAACTGCCAGGATGGCTCTCTCTAATTAGGGCTCCCAGAAACCAAAGAGCAAACAGCCAGCATACAGAAATTAGCAGATGTAAACGCAGTTTTGCAGTTATAAAAAGAAGAAAAGCAGCTCTGTCATCTCACTCGCGGGAGGAGGAGTGACAGAGCGCATTTTTAAATTTGGTATTTTCTCTCCATTCAAACAGCTCTGCTTCTAAAACAGAGATTTTCCTCAGATCTCCTCAGAAATAAAAGTAAAAGCTTTGCCTTTTCAAACTCCATCGAGGGCACAGGCATCAATTAAAACCAGCCACGAGAGAAGAGGGAAACCAAAAAGCCCCCGACCAAACGCTGACACAGAACACAAGGCCGTACTTTGGGGGTGATTACCTGGTTCATAGCCCTGTATCTTTGTCCTAGACCTTCTAACTCCTTGTTTGCTCCATGCAGGATTTTCTAGCCATCAGCCGACTACCGCTGTGCTAGTCGTCTTGCAGGAGTGCTCTCTCCCTTCCGAAAAAAGCAAACAACTGGATAGATATCATTACACTAAGGAAATCTCTTGGAAAAACCAAACAACTTGCTAATCTTTCTAGCCCCTTCACCCAAGTTAAAGATAAGCAAAGCAAACCAAAGTGAGTTTCAGCCAC
The DNA here is from genome assembly GCA_028020825.1 of Podargus strigoides. Taxonomy (NCBI): domain Eukaryota; kingdom Metazoa; phylum Chordata; class Aves; order Caprimulgiformes; family Podargidae; genus Podargus; species Podargus strigoides. Next base: position 4,547,480 of record CM051629.1, on the reverse strand, counting down.
ATTCCAGGGACAAGCTCCCCTTTTTCTCCTTTATCAAAATCCCAGCATTTAAAGGTTTTTTTTCCAGACCTTGCAGGATAAACTGCTGCTCACACCCGCAAACAAAGCAATATTTGTTTAATAACTGATTGCTGCCATGGGTACAGTAAACAAGGGGCCCAGCATTTGTGTTTATGAACAAACACATCATCTTGCAAGAGCAATTTAACATTAACCAGGTGGAATAATCAACAGATTTCATAGGTGACACTCGGGGCAGGACTAATGTAAACAGAGCAGGGAGGAGAAAGGGGCCACTCTTAGGGAATCAAGGTTGAGGCAAATGCATTACAGAGTAAACAGCTGGGAAGAACTCAAGACAAACAAATAGTCATTCTTCTGACATTTCGAGAAGCAGAAAGGTTGTACATTACATACATCAGCTGCTGACCACCATGAAATCAAACCAGTTGGGGACCAGGCCTTCTTGTTTACACAGTGCCATGTTTGCTTATAAACAACAATTTGCTGTTACCAACCTCGCATTACTCATTGCATAAACGAGCAGATCAAGTGAAATCCTGTTAACTCTTCTGTGGATTGAGGGTTTTTTTCCTCCCCTTCAACAACAACAAACAAAAAGCCTTTGCAGCCTTGCTGTGCAACCTCAAGACAACAGGCAGGAAGGGAAAACATACAGCCATGCATCTGTTCTTCTGATAAAGGGTAAGGAAAGGAGTTGAAAACACTTGAAAGCATTTTACAAAACAAGATTTACCGGCCAAACCACTGATGTAAAGATCTATTTACATTTTTAAAAAAAAAACAAAACCAAACCAAAAACAGCAACTGCAAAAGGTGGGATGCAAAATTTTCATTGCTCCTCTAAAACAAGGAAGCAAAATGACTGCTTTCTACACAACCTAATCTGGCTGGCATGACCACGTACATGTGTGAAATACACGTATGTCCATGCCCACGCCACCTCCCTGCCCTGCAGCTCTCTGTACACAGCGACACGCCAGGCTGAAGCAGCAAGGCATGGTTCAGCCCTCTTCCTCCTCCTTTCTCTCTCCCATCCTCAACCCTCTTGCTTCTGCCTCCCATTGCTATTCTCCAGTCTCTGCACATCTCCCCAGCTCCTTTCCATCAACCCAAGGAGGGCCAGAAGCCCCTCTGAGGCAGTCTTCCCACTACTGAAACCTCTGGCCCTGACTGCTCCCCACCCAATGTCCACCTCTTGAGGCTCTGTGACATTAGTCATCAACATGCTCAAGACACCAAAGTCCCCTGGGCTGGCCACTTTCCAGAAAGCCTTTCCTTTCCTGCCTCTCATGCCAGTGTTGCTCAAGAAGCTGCCCATTGCAATGCTCCTCCGGGGAGGTTTCTGTAACTTCTCTATCCTGAACGTGGATTTTGGGAAAGATCTGAAGCACGGGGTGAGAAGATAGATGGTCCTATTGGTAGGGGTTAATCCAGGGCTCTGGGTTACATTCCTGCCCCGACACAATCCCTTCGTGTGACCTCCAGGAGTCTCTTCATCCCTCTCCTATGTAAAATAAGCCTTCTAAGACTCGTCGGATGGGGATAGAGGATGTAGTTGCAGTCTGTACCATGGGTCCTTTTTCCTCCCAGCTGCACCATGGCCCCTACCTAGTTCACCACCACCTTCTGATGAGCACCAGCACCAAACACTGAGTAAAATCATCCCAGATTTGAATATACAAAGCATCCAAGGTCACAGCTGGCCCTGGCACTAATCTCCCCTCCCTTGCCATTTCATGTGCAAACAGCACAGTGGCCAGAAGCCTCCCCCCTCATCATTTTTTCACAAGTTTTAGAATATTTGGCATTTTTCTTCGCAACACAATCCTGCACATCCATGGCTGGCCAAGAACCTTCGTCTTCTTTTTCAGAAAACATTTAGCCTTTTGTTGTACTAAAAAAAAAAAAAAAAAAGGTTCAAACCCATGAAATCAGTACAACCCACTAATAAGACAGGTATTTAAATAAAACCCAAATGCAGCATTGTTCAGGCAACCTCGTATTTTTTAATACATCAGGTTGACAGCATAATAGCGGGCAGGATGAAAGGTGCGACTGGAGGACGGGGTTGGCGTCCGCGCCCCAGGAAAACAGAAGTGCTGCCCCATTTCCTGTGCTTCAGCAGAATATTTCTGATGTCTGGGGCTGCCGGGGACTTAACTCTGAATTAATGATTACACACAATACCCTCCTTTCTCCCCTCCCTGCAGGACAGCGAGGGCCAGCCTCACTGAACGACTGTGGGCAGGCAGGCACGGGTCACGGGGGGATTTAGATATTTCACAGCGGCTTCAAAAATTTAGACACCGCAACCTGAAGGCTTCTGAAAACATCAAGCTTCACATAAAAGTCCTGATATTTCCCTGCTCGAGACAACTGCTCTCACCTCAGCCACGCTGCCTGTTCCACGCTCCTTTTCCAGCACGTAAAATCACAGTTTATTCAGTACAAAGTAACTACGGTATGATAAAAACTATAAGCATATCATTCAAATGCTTTATTGGTCAAATAGATGGATGCTTTTATTAGTCCAACCTTTTTTGTAATGGAGTGCCACTGATGACCCAGTGTTAGCCTCATTCCCTGCTATTAATCACACTTCTAAGAGCTCATTTTGCTTTAAAATCTTAAGAAATTGCTATAATTTAAAGACATGGTGTCTACATAATGGGAAATGCTTCACAGATTGTATCATTCCATATAACACAGAATTTTTATGGCAATGCTGACCACGATACCAAGGTATTACAAAACTCGAATAAAATATTTTATGAAGAAAATCTCAACGTAAACTTACTTTTGCATTTGTGGTTTGCCACATCCATAATGTTTTAATCACAGCCTTTTGGGAGTTGCAGTTTTCAACTGCGTGTGGCTTACAGAGATTAACACTACAAAAACACTCCCTGAACAAATATAAACACAACAAAACAAAATTAAATGAAAATTAAATAAAATAAAAGGATGGACCATGAGAGAAAGGCTGTTCGAGCTATATTTAAACAATTTAACGCAAGGGATTTATCCTTTCATCGACTCTATTATCTCTTTCTTTTCTACACTGGGAAAACAGATTATGTTTACTGTGCAAAACTTTTACGACAAAGTGGAAGCATCTTACGAATTTATCCACACCGAGAATTAAATTAATATAATGATGGTCTTAACCCATGTTATTAAAGTGTACTTTGCAAAATGTTTTGACAATGTTGACTGCTGCAGGAGGGAAAACACATTTAAGACAATTTCAGCCAAATGCAAAAGCAGAAGCCTTCCATTTTTCAACTGTAAAGTAAAAAGCATCTTTAAACATCTTCCTATGAAAGAAAATGCAGTGCAATTATGTTATATGGCGAATACAAAAGCATGTTCTTTTCCTCAGTTCTCTACCAAGATATTAGTACCTCCTGGCCTTAGGAGTACTGTGTGTAAATCACATCATATTCAGAGTGTCTGAATTAATTATAATAGGAGCTGGAGAGAAATGTTAACTTTCCAGGTTGTTGCTAAGGATTAGCCCTTGTTTACAATTCTGTATTTATAGAACAAGAAAAATTTGTCAAATGAAGGGCAAAGAGGAATGCGAGAATACAAATTTAGCTTTGATTTCAAAACAAATCAGATCTTGCAACCATTCCCTGAAAAGAAAAACCACAGTTTTTAATGTGAAGATGCAAATGAGTCTCAGAATATAAAAATGTTTTATAATTCTGTGCATTCAACACTACTAGATGTTATTTAAAGAATTTATGTTAACATTTCTCATCCTCACACGGCAAGTCCAAGATGCTGCAAACAGCATCTATTTAAAAAGGACTGTGTTTCTATGGGGCACTAAGTGGCTGAGGAGGCTGAAGCAGAAGGCAGCAGAGCCTTTGGCCCCCAGGCACCAGAGTCATAGGGGTTCCTGAACTACTCCAAAGGGGTCCAAGACAGTGTGCTCGGAGGAACAAGCCCCTTGCTTTCCAGAGCCTTAACACTGGCTTCATGGAGGTCTGCATCTCCACCCAGGGAGGAAGTCATGAATCTCAAAACCATTGGAAAAGACGTGTTGGGTTCCCCAAGAGCAGTAAACATGTGATGTGAACAAGCCACCTTTTAGGAAGGGCACTTGGAAGCCAGTGAAAGGTCCACCATGCAAAACATGGTATGTCTGGAGAGCAATGCAAGGATGGAGGGCTGAAGGCCCATGGGAAGGGTCCCAATGAGCAAAGTGCCAAAGCTCTGCAGGGACTTGCAGGTCTTGGGCACCTTGGCAAAACTGGCTGGGGAAGTTTATACTGCTCTCGTCACTATTCTGAGGATAAAGAAAGCACTTCAGCCTCCAGCGCTTTCATTTCTTTTCGCAAACAAAGGCACACCCATTACAATTAAGCTGCAAAACCATTTTCATTAGGACTCCTTGTTTTCATACACTCAAAGCCTTCTAAGACCTGCAGTCCCTCTCATGCTCCTGCCAGTGTGTGCTTGTGTGTGGAAAACAAAGCAAGGGCTCTTTCCTGGTTTTAGTTTATGGAGAAGTAAATGGAAAAATGCTTTTTCCCATTGAAAAAAAAAAAAAAGTAACCATCAACTTCTAAGCAAGGTGACCTGCAAAAATGCTGAGCACCCACATCTGAGAGCATCTAAACCCCCTCAAGAATCAGGCCCAGAACACAATAAGAAGAATGCACTTAAGCTAAGATTTTGTGGAACCATACATCGTCTCCTGGCCTTGCCCTATCAGATCACAGCCAGGACAGCACGACGCAGAAGAGAAACCATCCGTACACGTGCCTGTGAACACTGGGGCATAAGCTAAGACACACACACACACAATGAAAGTACCCAACATACCAGTTTAGCATCAGCCAGAACAGAGCAAGCGGGATGGAAGAGGTGCTTTCCTCCCCAGTTTTGTCTTGATGTTTTCTTTCCCGGGAACAGCTTCAGTCTGGGTCCAGAGCAAGGATCCCACCCCACCATATTTCTCTGCAAGAGACACGTACGTACTGCACATGTTCCTCAACAGCCACATGCTCAACAGTGACACACATGGATCCCAAGCACCCAAAAATATAGTTGGTCCTCATCACACTGGCCCAATAGAGGGGGAAAGAAAAAAAAAAAGTGTGAATTTTTTCCACCTCAAAATTTCATCCTGTGCCTGAGAAAACTCCCTAAAAAAGCTCTGTCGAAACTGATTTGTTTCTACTCACCAAAAAAAGCACATATGCCTACTTTTGAGGCAGGATGCAGGAAGCCAAGCTCTTAACCCCTCTTCTGCATTCACCCCTGGCTGAAGAGCAATGCCCATCTTTAAGCCACCATCAGATGTGGCTGAGAGAGGGAGAGGCAACAGCAGAGAGGAGCAACCAGGCACCGAATGAGCCTCTCCAGCTCACCTCTGCCAACAAGAGTGGGCAATCGTGAGCACTCCTGTGGTTGCCCATACCTTTTCCATGCATGATTCCAACACAACGGAGAGCCTCCCAACAAACAGTGCTGTGGCCCTACGACCTCTCCAAAACAAGCTGTTTTGGCCCCAGACTGGACAGGTCCATCACTGCCAAGCTTGGCAGAGGTTGCTCCGTGCTTGGGGAAATGTCCTTTCTGGTGCTGAATCCTCAGCTGCATGTGGGGGCCATTTACAACCAGCAGTGTGTGTTTAATGTTCAAAATCTGCACTGAAGACAGTACTTGAACATCTCCAGCCACATGCAGGTGCATGGTCACACAGATGTGCCGGCTCCTGACCACTGTAAAGTCAGGCATGTGGCTTCCTGCTCCAAGGGCTTGTGAAAGAGAGGGATACACTCTATTTACACTCTATTCAAGACAAGACTGTTCAATGTCAGGAGGTGCCCTAAGCGGGTAATTTGCACCCGAAACTGGATTGTACGATACCGCAGTCAGGCTGCATGATCTCTTCCTTTGGATTAAAACTGTTTGCACAAGTCAAAGCAGAACAAGGAGAGTAACAAAACATACAGTCTATTTTGTTCTGCACTGCAGCCACATATTTCAACTGCCTCAGCCGAATTCTTAGAGTAAACACAGCTTTAAAAGAAAATAGCTAGAATAAAGAGCTTCTGGAAAGTTCCTACTGATTATGCATGCAAGAATTCTGCTACTGCTTCCTCTCATCATCTGAAAAATAAACCAAACACCCAACTTCCACAACTATCTACAAAAGTGCTATTTTTCTGAAACGCGTTACAATACTATCTGAGGTCTGCAAGTTGTAATGAATGCATCTTGTTTTGTAAAACACACAGAGGAGCTCAATTAAATGAACAACTGTAAAGGAAATAGAGCTGATAAAGGAATTAATGCTCCGTGTGCCAGATCATAACATAACATCTAGGATAACAAAACCATGTCAAACATGCAACCGTTGAAGACTGAAAAAAAATGAAACAAAAAGTTAAATCCTAAAATACTTTAAGCATGTAAAATTAAGATGTGCAAAACTTATTTTACGGATTTGAGAGGGCAGCAAGGGCAGCAGCAAAGGGACCTCTTGTAGCTGTTGCTTCAAGACTTATGGAACACATAGAAAGGACAGAATGTTTTACAATCACCTGCTCTGATGCTCTGCTCCTTTCTCATTGCCCAACCCGTATTTTTCCAAAGACCAAGCTAACCTCATTCCCTACCCACCAAGGCATGGCTGAAATTATTTCACAAGTCTGAGATTCCATCTCATCTCCCTTTCCCCCCCTCCCCACCCCTTTCCTTGCCGTGTGCCTGCGCCTCTCGGGCTGCCCACACGCTGGAAGGGAGCCGCCAGCCCCGGTGCCTGCACACACGACACCGGTGGGAGCACAGACTAGAGCTCAGCCGGAAGGGAGACATCAAGGGTTCTGCAAAAACCTCACACGTCGGCTTTTCTCCTTTCGCAGTTGGCGTGTGAACTTGTAACTCGGAAATTGCAAGTTCCCACCAATTTTTTGGCAACTTGAACGTAATTTTTAGGAAAAACATAGTATGCGGCTTTTGGCACGGGGAAATACGTGCGAAGACTTTTCAGACAAAATATGCAAAGGTGATGGTCTCACAAGCCTTGAAGGGCTTGCTGGATGAAACGCGGGTTTGGAAGACAAGAGTACAAAATTCTGACTCCAACAAGCAGTAATAAAAATCTGTGTTCAAGCAGCTCCACAGACACTTACTCACACAACGGGCATCATATCTGCATATGGAACAGCTAAGGCACTGCGATGTACCCACGGCTCTACACCACACAGCAAGCTGGGCATCTACAGATATCTAAAACCGTCCTTATATACTTTTGACTTAAAAGGCAACACTATAGGCACTTCTTGGCAGCCTTGAACATCAGTATACTCAAGGGAGAGGAGGGAGGAAAATACTTGAAATTACAGAGATGCTGATCTCCCACTTTTGATGTGTCCAGCTATTATTCAAGTGGCTTTGGCCTGAGCCTTGTGAGCAACGTGTCTGGCTACAGCCT